>VZDJ01006585.1:383481-405575 GCA_008694505.1 Cyanoderma ruficeps | reverse complement strand
AATGACCTTGGCCTTGTGGTTCCTTCCCCCTCAGTGTGTCTCCATTGGCTACAGGTCAATGCCCTCACCTGCCCTTTTCCCCGCTCCCAGACCCTCTACTTAAGGGGAGATGGGGGGCAGGGTTCACCCTCTTGGCCCTGGCTCCCTTTGGCTCCTACAATAAACCTGGCTGGAATTGACCTGAGGTCAGAGCCTTTTCTTCTCATAGCTGAGCTAGCCGAATGGTGTGTGTAGGTGTGGTAGCTGATCCCCCTGCCTGAGAATTCCCAAGGGGCTTTGACATGAGAGGCCTTTTGGGCTCAGCTTCAGCTCCACTCCTTAAAGACACACAGCTACAAGCCCCTTTAGGTACTGAAAGGCCACAATAAATCACCCTGGAGCCTTCTCTTTTCCAGGCTGAACAATCGCAATTCTCTCAGCCTTTCCTCATAGGAGAGGTGCTCCAGCCCTCTGATCATCTTTTCGCTCCTCCTCTGGACTCACTCCAAGTTAATTCATCAGCAAGGTGATAAAAACAGGGCTTATGCCTTTATTAATATGCAGCTCTTTTATTGAAAAGATCAGCTTTATGGGTAGCACTCCTCAGGATTTCTCTGCAGTGTCACGGCAGTCCAGTTTTCAAGGATGATGCAAGGAAGGCCAGACCTATTGCTAGATCACATGCCCTCTATCCTGGTCCTCACGGGAATACTGGAAGGTAGTTGTTCAAGTCAGCCGCCTCTCTCATCCCCACATCAGGCTCATTCTTTGTAGGTCACGGTGATTCTTCAAATTCAGCTCAGGGGTGCATCTCCTTCTTTCGTCAGGGTATCGTCTGGGTCCCTCTCACGGTGATGAACTTCATTTTTGGGGCATTTGTTCTCAGAATTATTCTCCCAAGATGCCAAGGGTCGGGGCTTATTAGCCTATGCCATCCCTAGGGTGAGCCCCTATGGTGCTGTGAAGGTACATTTCTGTAACAAAGAGCGACAATTAGCCAGGTATTTTAAACAGGCAGCTTCAAAGGTAGCCATCTGTGTAACCCCCCACCCCGGCAGGACAGTTGCTTGGCAACAGAGTGCCTGCCTATCTCTGTCCCGTGTTTGTGAATTCTGCTGGGAACCTACTCCACCCACCCCCGCAGCTTGCAGCATCGGGGACCCAGGCAACCCCAGAGACAGCCCCCCTTTTTATCTATCGAGGGTTTGTTCATAACAAAGGAGTAAAAAAAAAGTGTACCCAACATGGTGAGCCTTGTGTTAAAACGCCTCTTGCCGAAAAGTAGGGGAGCCCAGAAAGGATGCTGTGAGCTTGGTGGATTGGGACCTGAAAACAGCTCCAGCAGAACAGAGGACAAACTTGGTTTGTTTTTTTTTTTTTTTGTCTTAGCCACATAACATACCTCTTTTTCATCATTAAAGGAAATGCAAGATCCCAGCATGGAGAAGGTATTAGTGATTGCCACAACTCAGATGGGTAAAGGGGCTGCTCTGCTGCTGCCCCATCATGTTGTTAGGAGTTCTTAATGCACGATGAAGCACTGATATGAACAAAAGACTCCTTCCTTCTTTCCTTTTAACTTCACAGGTAAATCTATCCCTGCCTCACTCACTATGTGTACCACTTCAGCATCAGGCTGAAGGACAAGATGGTCTGAGGCTCACTCTCTAACTCTGAACTGGCCCCAACTTCCCTGGCAGACACTTCAGAGGAAGAGCCACACAGCCTGGGCAGCCACAGATCCTAAGGAACAGCTTCCCCATGTAATCCCTTCTGAGCAAATTGTATCTGAGCTCTGAGGTGAGAGAGGGGCTTGGTGTGCACAGGGATGGATCAGGAAGCCCACAGTCATCCCAGCCTGCTCCAGGCTGGTTACCTCAGAGTAGCAAGGGCCTAGTCTTTGCATTTCTTGATGGGGGCAATACAAAGACTACCAATTCAGCCATTGGAGATGCGATTAAAAGGAAGCTGAACAGATGCTTCCCTTGTTCTTGCTAGCCATTCAGGCACAGGGTGGGGCTTCCTCCAGCCATGGGAGGTGTGATTAAAAGAAAGCTCTAGGGAGTGCAGCGACCTGGAGAGCAAAGAAGAGGAGCGAGCAAACAGGGGCATGGCAAGTCTCTGAGGGTGTGGCATGGCAGTTTGCATGGCAGTTTGCACAGGCAGGGAAGCAGGCAGGGTTGCAGGCATCCTTCTGCTAGTGGCGTTTTTATTTTATTTATCTTGATTTTGGTTGGTGGTTTTGCTTTTGTTTTTTTTTTCTTTCAGCAATGGTCTAAACAATCAAAAGCTACACCTAGGAAAAGTGTACCAAGCCAAACAGAACCCTCCAAGAAGGATGTGTCTGTCCAGACCCCTTCCTGTGAGGAGTGTTTGAGCCTGTCAGTAGTACCAAGGTTCCTCAGCTTCTTCACAAAGCCCTGATGAAGGATGAGAAAGCAATAATGATTGAACAAGTGCTAACCTTAGTGTAAGGCTGAAGCAGATGGGAAAGGCAGGTCTTAGCTGTTGGCACCCTCAGTGTGGTCTTGGGGTTTCTTGTTCCAGCTGTGTTAGGTCGCCGGGAAAGACAAGCACACAGATACATGTTCAGCTCAGCTGAGAAATACCCCACACTAGATGACCATCCAAATGCTGGGCAGGCAGTATTTGCTCATCTGAGTGAAGTGAGTTTGTGACATATGGACAGAACCAAAGGACCCTGAGCACCCCAGCCCTGAAAGATCCTGCCATGTATTTTACCAGTGCTGAGGACGCTCCTCTGACTACAGCCCTCCCTCCCAGGGTTTCAGTTATCAGCCTGATTTTCTCCGTGACTCCAGATTGGGTGCACAGTTTGTTCCCCAGAGGGGGCTACTATGGTTGCTGCCACTGTCCCCTTCCCCAGATTTTAGAGGGGAAAAGAGTCCTTTCTGCACCCTCAGCTTTGTCTTCTCTGCCCACTGCAGCTATACCATTGCTCTGCCACACAGACTTTGCCAGTACTTGAGTGAGTGTGCTGGCACCCAAACAGACCAAGCCAAATCCTATGCTGCAGCATTTCCCAGGCTGGAGCAAACAGGGAAAAGGACAACTACTTAATAGAAATCTCCAAAAGGTCTGCCAAAACTATCATTAAAACGTTGTTTAAGACTCCTTCCCAGGCTCCCAGTGCTCCCAATGCTGTAATTACACACTAATGGAGATTGCACTATGGGGGAACTAGGCCCTTTTCTGCTTAATGTCACATATACAGCCAGCAGGTCAACCTGCACTGGTGTCCCAGGAGGGATCCCACTTGGAAGATAAGATCTACCAGCTGTGCCTGCTAGTCATCAGAATTATTTTTTGGAGAGTTTACAAGCAGAACAAGCCCCAGGAGGTGCAGCATGGGTATATGTAAATATACATATATTTAAACCCCTCCACCAATTCCCTCTTCTACCACACTACTTTTCAGAGAAAGCTCTGAAAAGGCTCTAAGCTTGAACAGTGATAAGAATTGCTTCAGACATGGCTGAAGTATTGCTATAGCACAGAAAGTGGCAGCAATGCATCTGACAGGAATGGGTTGAAAACACTCCCCAGGAAGAATGCAATTACCCCAAATGGACTGAGTCCAGGAGATCTGGATTATCACCTCAGCTGTTGCACAAAGGGATTTGCATCTTTGTTCACTTCCAACAAAAAGAATCACAGGGTTGACATCAGCCCTGGCCTCCCATATGGACTAAAAAGCATTTCCAGCTGAATCACTAATTGCACTTTTTGCAGCACACAGGACTCCTTTGGAGCCTTCCCATCCAAGTATTGTTCTACCATCATGCTGCTTAGCTGGGGGATTGGTCCAGGCCACAGCCCAGGTGAGTGTGACTGCAAACCACTGGCCAGTTCTGAAAAAGCTCTCTGAAATGCAGACCATGTGAGCCCAGCTGCTCTTCTTTCAGGATTCCCAAATGGCTGAGGACACTGACAGAGAGGGAAAACCATGTTAATTGGCAGTTGGACATTCACAAGGCCAAGCAAGTAAGACTATGAAAGAGACGAGCAAAGGGAAGATGAAAATTTGCAATCAAACTTCCCAGTGAAAGAAAATAATTTTTAAAGCAAACCTCAAACTTTGTGAGACTGAGTTCTCTGGAGATTACAGCTACCTGGCTCACTTGCTCACGAGCAAAAACAAAATGGAAAAACAAAGGAAGAGAAATGGGCAGAGAAGAGGCTCCAGGGAGCAGAGCTGCCAGGCCTTGCATACAGAAGGAAGGATCAGAAACATGCAATGGTGTTACCAGGATGCAGGGACCCACACAATCTGATGGAGAAGGGGGTCCCTGGGAGTGATGTGCAGTAGAGAGGCATCAGGGAAAACCCTCTCACTTCCATGTAACCCACATCAACACCCTCCACAAGCCATCTGTTAATGCACAAATGGCTCCCTTGGGTATTTCTTCTGTTGCCCTTCACACCTGTCCTACTTCAAACCTGACTCATTAATTTCTTAGCCATGGAAGCCTCTGATAATTTAATTACAGCTTGATTGACAGTGTACTGAGGATACCACTTTCCTAACAAATATGGTTTCACTTGTTCCTTTCATATCTGTGGTCAAGTATATATCAATGATTCCTTTTCTTGTTTGGCATCCAGGAAGCATTCTAGCCCCTAGGCACTGTGCATTTTCACAGTACACAATGCTGCCTACTATATCTAAACAGCGACAAGGGTGGGCAGGCCTAGAGCAGTAAGGCCAAGTAAAGAACTGGGGAAGAGTGCAGAATAATTGACTTTTAAGAGTTGGATCAATAATTGTCCCCTTGAACCACCCTGTCCTGGTTTTGACTGGGATAGAATTAATTTTCTTCTCAGTAGCTGGTACAGTGCTGTGTTTTGGATTCAGTATGAGAATAATGCTGATAACACACTGATGTTTTGGTTGTTGCTAAAATTGCTTACTCTGAGTGAAGGGCTTTTCAGTGTCTCACGCTCAGCCAGTGAGGCACTCCACAAGAAGCTGGGAGGGGACACAGCCAGGACAGTTGACCCAAACTGGCCAAAGGGATATTCCACACCATAGAACAGCATGCCCAGTATATAAACTGGGGGGAGTTGGCTGGGAGCCATATATCACTGCTTAGGGACAGGTTTGGCATTGGTCAGCAGGTGGTGAGCAATTGCATTGTTCATTCTCCTGGGTTTTGTTTCTCTCTCTCTCCTTTTCATTATTGTTATTTTTAATATTATATTTTATTTTGTTTCAATTAATAAACTAAACTGCTCTTAATTAAAATTATACATTATTCCCTAAAGTCCACTTCTGGAGAAAGGGCAGACATGAAGAACAGAGGATTAAGAGCTGCTCTGCTCAGCTTGCTGAAAAGGCAGCAGAGGAGCCCCTGAGCAAGCCACACTTCAAACAGTGGTGTCCCCAAAGTCATTGAATCACAGAATTGTCAGGGTTGGAAGAGACCTTTAAGATCATGAAGTCCAACTGTCAACCTGGCACTACCACTGTTACCCCTAAACCAATAAACAACATCATCCAGTGCCAGATCCAGATGCCTCTTAAACACCTCCAGGGATGGTGGCTCCACCACCTCCTCGAGCAACTTATTCCAATGCCTGACTACCCTAACAGTGAAAAAGTTTCTCTACTATCTAATCTGAATCTCCCCTGTCTCATCTTAAGGCCATTTTCTCTGGTCCTCTTGCTGCAGACACAGTAAGAGACTGGCTCTCATCTTACTACAACCTCCTCTCAGGTAGTTGTAGAGGGCAATGAGCTTCCCCCTGAGCCTCGTCTTCTCAAAACTAAACAAATCCAGCTCCCTCAGCTATTCCTCATAAGACACATTCTCTAGTCCTTTCATGAGCCTTGTTGCCCTTCTCTGGACACACTCCAGCACTTCAATGTCCCTTTTAAAGTGAGGGTGCAGAACTGAATGCAATACTTGAGGTGTGGACTCACCAGTGCTGAGTACAGGGGGATGATCACTTCCCTAGTCCTGCTGGCTACAGTATTCTTGAAACAGCCCAAGATGCTACTGGCCTTTTTGTCCACCTGGGCACACTGCTGACTCATATTGAGCCAGCTGCCAGCCAGCACCCCCAAGTCTCTGCCGAAAAGCCCTGAAGCCACTCCGCCCCCAGCCAGTAGCACTAAATGAGGTTGCTGTGACCCAGGTGTAGGACCTGGCACTTTGCCTTATTGAACCTTGTGCAGTTGTCCCTAGCCCAGCAATCGAATCTGTCCAGGTTTCTCTATAGAGCCTTCCTACCCTTGAGCAGATCAGGACTCCCACCTAACTTGGTGTCATCTGCAAAATTACTGAAGGTGCACTCGATCCCCTCATCCAGATCATCAATAAAGATGTTAAAGAGGACCAGCCCCAAAACTGAGCCCCGGGGAACACCACTAGCAACCATCTGCCAACTGGATTTAGCTCGATTCACCACCACTCTCCAGGCCCAGCCATCCAGCCAGGTTTTTACCCACTGAAGAGTGCATCTATCCAAGCCATGAGCAGCCAGTTTTTCTAGGAGGATGATGTGGAAAACAGTGCGAAATGCTTTACTGAAATCCAGATAAACCATATCCACAGCCCTCCCCTCATCAACCAAGTGGGTCACCTTGTCATAGAAGGAAATCGGGTTGGTCAAGCAGGACATGCCTTTCATAAATCCATGTTGGCTGGGCCTGATCCCTTGGTTGTCCTGCATGTGCTGTGTAATTGCATTCAGGATGTTCTCTTCCATAACCTTGCCCAGAACCAAGGTTAGGCTGACAGACCTGTAGTTCCTTGGATCATCCTTCCAACCCTTCTTGTAGATGGGTGTTACACTGTCTAATTTCCAGTCAGCTGGAACTTCTCCAGCTAACCAGGAGTTCTGGTAAATGATTGAGAGTGGTTTGGCAAGTTCTTTCCTCATCACTCTGGGGTGGATGACATCAGGGTCCATAGACTTGTGAGTGTCTAATAGGCATAGCAGGTCACTAACCATCTTCTGCATTATGGGGCCTTCAGTCATCTCTCCATCACCAAGTTCCAGCTCTGGGAGCTGGGTATCCTGAGGACAACTGGTCTTGATATTGAAGACTGAGTCAAGGAAGGCATTAAGTACCTCTGCCTTTTCCTCATCCCCTAAGACTACACTACCCTCTGCATTCAATGAAGGAGATGCTCCTTGACCCTCCTTTTGCTGCCAGTGTATTTATAGAAACTTTTTTTTGTCTTTAATTGTAGTGGCCAAATCAAGTTCTAGTTGGGCTTTGGCCATTCTAATCTTCTCCCTATAAAATCTCACAACATCCTTGTAGTCCTTCCAAGTTACCTGACCCTCCTTCCAAAGACAATAGACTCTCTTTTTCTCCCTAAGTTCCAGCTGAAGTTCTTTGTTCAACCGGGCTGGTCTTTTTCCCCAACTACTTGTCTTCCTACACATGGAGACAGCTTGCTCCTGAATATTTAACAATTCCTTTTTAAAACACATCCAGCCTTCCTGGACTCCTTTGCCCTTCAGGACTGACTCCCAAGAGACTCTGTCAATCAACCTCCTAAACAGGCCAAGGTCTGCCCACCTGTAAGAGCCTGAATGAGATATATGGGATTCCAGGTGGCTCTTTAAAGGTGCTGTTTATTTCATAGATTGAAGTCATAGCAGTCATGGGTCGTGGGTAACAGAGCCAAGCCTATAGCTGTCAGCATCAGCTTATAGGCAAAATCTGAAGCCACTTTAGCTCTGGTTACAATGCATTATATAGTTTTCTTTGCTGAGCATCTTAATACATAAAAGGCAAACAGCATTATACACAATACCTTTACTATTACCTCTAGCCTATCATAACTACTATCATTACCATATTATGTTACAGTTTAAGCTTAAAATAGTTTTTCAGTTTTCTTGTAGTGGAAAAATCTTAGACCTTTTTTTCTACTTGGTAAAAACATGTTTTTTGTTTGCCTATAGTGTCTTTTGCTTTTTTTGAAACCTCTTTCTGCTTACTAAAAACATCTTTTTTTTGTGGTCAACATATCCTTTGCTCTAGCCATAAAACCTCTTTCCAACTAGACTTAACCTTTGCTTTCTTAGTTGTCCAGTAACAACTGGCTTCAGCAATTCTTAATTTAGACATCTTTTATTCTTCTGTATCAAACTTGCTTCTATCTCTATTCCACTTTCAGGTTCTACATTCAGAGAGCCTTCTGCTAAGCATTCATATCTGTAAAACTTTCTCGTCAAACTTTCATCTACCCCAACACCCACCAGAAGTCCAAGATGGAAGTTCTCCTGGTGCCCTCCTTACTTCATCCAGTACTGAAAACTCTAACATTTCATAGTCACTATGCCCAAGATGGCCACCAACAACCACATCACCCACCAGTCCTTCTTTGTTCACAAACGACAGGTCTAGCAGGGTACCTCCTCTGGTAGGCTCATTTACCAATTGTGTTAGAAAGTTGTTTTCCACACACTCCAGGAACCTTTTAGACTGCTTCTTCTCTGCTGTGTTGTATTTCTAGTTTCCAGAGCATCATATCTATTCTGTAGGGGGATGTGAGGAGGGGAGGGGGGCTGGAATTGGATGCACCTGCCACCCTGAGCAGGGACTTGCCTCCATGACAACGGGAAGGGGCAGACTCAGGCAAAGCGTCTCCTCATTGGCCATTGGAGAGAGGGGAGGTTCTGACTCAACCCTAGGGAGGGCTACTATGGCCCTGACCCTTTACTTCTGCCCTGCAGCCAGGCTGACCTTTAACCTCTAACCTGCACCAAGCCCACCTGGACAGCTCTGGGCCTTGACACAGCCACACATGGGCCTACAATCCACCAGCACAGTGTGTTCCCCCAACTGACATCATCCCCTAGCCCCATGGGCATGGCCCTCAACCCCCTGGTCCCATGGGTGCAGTATGTCCCAGCCCCACATACACAGCCACTCCAGCCTCATGGGCATGACATCCCCCAAGTGGGATTGTTGCGAGTGTCCCCTACCCTCATGTGATGCCAGTGCCTCATGGGACTAGTCTGCCAGCAACCCGCACAGCTGGGCTGGGACTATGCAGGAGCCAGCTGGTGGCAGAGGAACTGCAGGGACAGCTGCCCCTGGGAAATTGTTGCTCAGTGTTATAAATACATATTATATTATTGGCTTTTCGCAAATATTAAAAAGAATGCTATATGTATAATGTTGGAAAACTTTGCTGTATTAATATAGTTTCTTTTATTTCTGCTATTAGCAAAACTTAGAAATAGTAGCGTGATATATAAAATGCTTTTTATAGCTGACTCAGAGAATGGTAAAGATAATCAGGAAAATCCTCACATTCTTGGATTATCCTATCGGGATGAAGATAACAGTGACAGACACCAGAACCCCAAAGGAAGAATTTATTGCCTCTCCGTAATCAGGGAGTGGGGACGGCAGGATGGAGCCACAAGGAGAAATAAAAATGTTGATCTGCAGGATGGAATGGGGGCAGGTTGGGGGTTGAAACCAAGCAAAAGAATATCTAAACTCAAAGGAATGTTTGAATAATGCATGAGGGTCTATGAATATGCAACGTGCTGATGCATTTAAAGAAGTGTTTTCTGAGTTACTGTGTGCTTTTGGCTGAATGCCAAGCAGTGGGTTGTAAACCTTTGTTTTGTTCTGTCTCCTAAATGTCTTTTTTTATTAAACTTTTAAAATTTTACCAATAAAGTGAACCTCGTTTTTCACACTCAGAAATATTTAAACACCAAGAAACTGTGGGGAAGGGGGCTTTGCCACCCACTGGTGGGGACCCAGGCCAGACCTGCTGCCTCAAGAGACAGCAGCCTGGAGCTCACCAGCCTGACCATGGGCCATTCAGGTCAGGGAAAAGACTTCTTGATTCAGAAAGTTTGGATGAAACTCCACAAAACCCACTTCCTCCCCAGCTGACTCATCTCAGTGAGCCACAGCTGCAACATCATTCTAGAAATACTGGTACTGTCAAATGATAAATAGAACCAAGATCTTGTCTTGTAATGGCACTAGTGTGCACTGAGCTGGATGTGAAGTGGCAGCACAACAGCTGCTTAGCCAAACGTCCTGCTTGGCTTGCTGCCAGTCTGGGGGAATTATTTTCAGAGGTTCTGTCATGGACAAAGCTGCACTAGGCACTCTCCAGGAATAGCCATGTGCAGGGAGGTAGCAGGATGGCCTGTCCTTGGCCAGCACACACTTTTCCAGAGGGAGAAGTGTCAGTTTAATGCACGTGGCCATGGAGTGGTTGCCAACATGGGACCTTATCTCCTCCTGGAGCCTCAGCCTGTTGTTATACAGTATTTCTCATTAATATCCTCTCTCTGGTCACAGATTTGAGTTGTGAGCTGAAAAACGGTATGTAATATATGGAGCATTTTCATTTCTGAGTGTGATTATGGGAACACATGATTCTCCACTGTCTTAAACTGCACATGTGCAGGTGCTGGTTTCAGGGAGGAAGAGCCCAGGAGATTCAGTTCCCTCATGCCCTTGTTCATCCCTCACAGCATGGATTTTGTACACACTCCCAGCAGAATATTTCGTTTTTCTGCCCTTTGGTAGCACGTCTCAGTTCTACTGAACTGTTGAGAAGCTCTGGTATTCAACTGGGACAGGAGCAGAGGCCAAAGAAACCAGAGATGGGCTGAAAATTACTCAGTCCCTATCACATGGCCACATGTATGGACTGTGTTTTCCAGCTTACAGTGGCTGAAATTAGTTTGGAGGTAGCAAATGGTTAATGAACCATTATTAGCCTGAACTGGAACAACTTCAGTCACAGCTGAACCCACTGAGAAACAGAATCAAAAAAAATTGCTGGTTTAGCTCCTAGTCTGTGGAGAAATATGGGCTCCTTCATTTTTTGACAAGAATAATACCTTTCTGATTGTTGTGTGGGTGTCATGATTTGGTTTTAAAGTTATTAAAAATGCCTCTGCCTGAATCAAGGTGCAAACAAGACCATATGCCAAGATCAATAGTATGGGTTTTATTTGATAGTAAATATGAGAGAAAGAGAGGAAAAGAGAGGAAAAGGAAGAGAACGGAATAGAAAAGAGGTGAGGGAACAGAAAAAGAATGACAAACAGAATAAAGAAAATATCACCACTCCATGGATCCCACTGGCATTGCGATGATTCTCTTCAGCTGATCTTCATGGTGGTGAGGGTCTTCCAAAAAGCATAGAATCCGATGGGTTAATATACACTCAGGCCAGGTGGGAATGCTCGGGTATGTCCCCTGGGGGAGGAGGGGGGGAAGTGTCTTGCAGCAGACTGGATATGTTGCATCAATTTGCATCACATGCAGTCCTGTGGTGCAAGGCCTCTGGGGAGCATTTTGGGAGGGTCTTTGATGGATTATGACACCCCCTTAGCTATCTCTCATGTGAATGTCCTGTGGATGTGGCCTTCCCAGGGTTGGGGGTTCTACACCTGGGCCAGTGCAGATCGGAACATCTGAACACACAATCAATATGATTGAAGCAGAAGCCGTTTATTGTTTACATTAAGCTACAGTTATAGATTCTAAGCTGTTTGTTCAGGCATTCATGCATCATCTCATTGATTGCCTTGCCCTGTCCACGTATCCGGCACAAACCCTTCAGGACACCTAATTGGTCAAAGTCCATCAGCAAGTTGTGCCTCCTTTATCTAGGCTTTGCATCCTTGGTAGTCAGTTTCTCAGGCTCTTCATTCTTATTTTTAGTCCTGTTGTTGTCTCAGTAACCTTGATGAATTCCTGAGGGTTCTGATAACAAAAACTACAGGTGGTTTGTTAAGATTACCTACAAACAGTTTGGCTGGTACACAGAATGGCCTAAGTTATTCAGATACATCACTACAGGCCAGTTTGTGTAAGGGAGGATGGGTGTTCAGTGCCTCTGACCAGAGGTTGCACCATGCACCAGAAACCTCACCCCCACCCTCATTCCAGGGGAGTCTGTGTAAACCTGGCCTTTGTGGGCTGTGGTCTCCCTCATCCCAAACCCATTAGTTTGGTTCGAATGCGGCAGCCTGTCCTCCAAAATGCAGGCGTATTGCAGCCAAACCTTGGTCCACTTGCGGAGTTCTCACCATTGTTAAAAATAACCCTATAATATTGGTTTTCGCATTTATGTATTAGCTTTTACATGTTGTTATTAATTGTAAGTATTAAAATATAGCACAATTTATAACCCCTTTTAGCTGCTTGCTAATATAACATAATTTCTCATTCTAGGTATGCACTGTATAGCCCATAGAAATAGTAGTGTAAAGAATATATATCTATGTATACACCATATAGCTTATAGAAATAATGGTGTGATGAATGTATTGTACTGTAGGACTTACTTAGCAAAACATAAAATGTTAAAATACTTCTATGTAGCTGAGACAACTGTATAAAGCAATTATGTTGTTTCCCACATCTGCTGAATGACCTCTCAAAGTGGTAACAGTGACACAAACCAGAGGAGAATTAGAGAAGGACTTATTAACTCCTCTTTATCAGGGAAGTGTGAAGCAAAAGGATGAAGCCACAAGAATAAATAAATATATTGACCTGAGCTGCAAGATGTCATGCAGATAAGTCAGAGTGAAAAACCAAAAAAAATGTTCCTACAAAGTCAAAACCTCCCAAGAATGTTTGAATAATGCATGAAACTTATGAATATGTATGTACCTCAGTAAAGTAATGGTATATAGATAACACTGCCTTAATGTAATGCTGTGTTCCCTGGACATAGCCAGGAACACCCCAGCGATGGACATTGTCCTTTTTATTCCCTTATTAAACTTTTGAAAAATATTCTAAGAGTGAGCTTTCATTTTTCACAATTTGCAGGTTCCACCGAGATAGAAGACCTCGAGTCTCCGTGGCTCTGGGGAACACGGGCGGGGAGGCACCCCACTTAATTAAGTGGCTCACCTGCGCTTTCTGTGCTGTTACCAGATTGCAGGTTTAACCCATGGCAGGAAATAAAAAAGGACAAAAAGGAAAATGGAAGTAAAACTCCTTAAGAAATCGCGGCAATTCCTAATTTGTGCACTCTTGTATTTTGAGTCCAAGATTCCCCTAATTAGGGGTTTTTTCCTTTTCAAAGTCCCGTGCCAGAGTTTGAAAGAAGAGCAGAACTTGCAGCTTCAGTCTTAAAAGGTGTTTATTAATTTCTTATCTCAAAAGCTGCCCTATACCAGGCTTAATGTGCTGAAAGACACTGCTGCCAAGAACATGAGACCTGGCTTCTAAGGTCTCTTAAAGATTTCTAATCCAATTGACTCTTAAAATGTATCAAAGCTTTTGGATCCAGTAATCAAGGGGTGGCCGACTTGCTTGCAAGCGATTGTGGCAGTTTCTTTGTTAGTAGAGGAAGTGAAGAAAGTGACCTTGGGGGCCCCATTGGTAGTGTATACCCCCCACAATGTGAGGGGTATTTTGCAGCAGAAAGCAGATAAGTGACTTACAGATGCTAGACTTCTTAAGTAGGAAGCTATATTGATACACTCACAGGAATTGGAATTGCAATTGCGGACAACTTCGGCTCAAAATCCGGCCCAATTTCTATTTGGTGAGGCATTGGAAGGTATTACTCATGATTGTACAGAGGTGGTGGAATTGCAAACAAAAATAAGGCCTGATTTGGAGGAAGAGGAACTAGAGGAAGGAGAAAAATGGTTTGTGGATTGTTCAGCAAGGGTGGTGGAAGGAAAAAGAAAATCTGGATATGCAATAGTGGATGGTAACACAGGAAAGGCAATGGAATCTGGACCTCTCAGTGCTAGTTGGTCCACTCAAGCATGTGAGTTATATGCAGTGCTGTGGGCACTCAAGGGACTAAAAGGAAAGAAAGGAACGATTTTTACAGATTCTAAATATGCTTTTGGTGTGGTTCACACATTTGGGAAAATTTGGGAAGAGAGGGGTTTGGTTAATAGCCGTGAGGGAGGATTGGTACATGGAGAAATCATAAAACAAATTTTGGAGGCTATCAGGGAACCAGAGGCCATTTCGATTGTGCATGTCAGGAGTCATCAAGTTGGGATGCAGTTCAGGACTCAGGGAAATAATCTGGCAGATCGAGAAGCCAAAAATGCTGCTTTATTGGTGATAAGCACTCTGGAAATAGAGGGGGGTGAGGTTAAGGGATATCCTCCCCCGAGGAAATAGAAGGGTACCAGAAAATAGGGGGAAGATTAGAAGAAAGTAGATGGAAATTACTGGATGGTAGAGAATTGTTGCCTAAGGAATACACAAGAAAAATTCTGAAAAGACTACCAGCAGACTCATTGGGGTGCGCAGGCTCTTGCAGAACAGTTTTTAAGATTTTTTGGGTGTAAAGGAATTTATGAACTAACCAAACGAAGTACAGGGGTGCCTGACTTGCCAGAAAGTGAACCGAGCTAGATCCAGACAAGCACTTTTGGGGGGGGGCGACCATTGGCATATCGACCGTTTGAAAGGGTGCAAATAGATTTCACTGAATTACCTAAGGTAGGAAGATACAAATATTTGTTAGTCATGGTGGATAAATTGACTCACTGGCTAGAGGCCTTCCCAAGTGCCCGGGCCACAGCCCAGACCGTGTCAAAGGTTTTATTGGAAGAAATTATACCCCGATATGGGGTAATAAACAATATAGACTCTGACCAGGGGACACATTTTACCTCAAAGATCATCAAACATTTGATAGATGCCCTGGGGATCCGGTGGAAGTTCCATACTCCTCGGCATCCCCAGAGCTCAGGACAAGTGGAAAGAATGAATCAAACTTTGAAGGCTCAATTATCTAAGTTAATGCTAGAGACCAGAATGTCATGGGTAAAATGTCTCCCGTTGGCACTTTTAAATATAAGAACTATGCCTCACTCTAAGACCGGGATTTCCCCGTTTGAAATGTTATATGGAATGCCATATGAACATGGGATGGCCATGGGGCACCCCCTCATAGAAGATGGTCAAGTCCAACCATATTTAGTAGCTATAAACCAGCATTTGCAAGAATTGTGAAAGCAGGGAATGGTGAGTCAGAGTACATCCCTGGGGTTTCCAATCCACAAGATCCGGCCTGGTGACGAAGTATTGATCAGATCCAGGAAAAAAATTCCTCTGGCACCCCACTGGGAAGGTTCCTTTCTTGTCCTTCTTACTACAGATACAGCTATTCGGACTGCCGAAAAGGGGTGGACTCACGCATCCCGAGTAAAGAAGGTAGAACACCGAGCAGAGGCTCCTGAGTGAAAAGTGACCTCCTCCCCGGGAGACTTCAAGATAAAACTGCAGCGCCAAAGCAAATGAACAATTGGGATCAGATAAGTTGTCAAGTGCCTGGATGTGAATGTTTTCCTTTTGTACATTTTAAATGTGTATACTGTAAGGAAATTTGGGTGGTACACTGCCAGGAAGGGGATCGGCCAAGGAGTTTGTGTTTTAAGTGTTACCAAGAGGAGCTGAGACTGACAGACCTGATTTTAGTACTTGCTACAGATTTGGGTATATTAGAACTAGAATCCCCAGAGTGGTATTTAATATTCTACAAAGGAGTGAGAGGTAAATTAGATGAAAAGGCAAATGTCCTTGAAGTTGAGTGTTGGAGGGCCAATAAGGTACCTTGTAGGGCAGATCCTGTCAAACTTTCAAGGTAGAACATTTTCAAAAGGAGATTCGCGATTCGGACTAGCTGTGATACCCCTGAAGAATATCCTTGCTGCCGCAAAGATGGTTTACCTCGCCATTGGTGGCACCCTAATGGGCAAAGGCAGAGGCAGAGGGATATGCCAGCAAGGAGTCCTGCTAGTCCTGAGCCTAGTCGTGTGTGAAGTGACCGAGGGGCTCACCCAGGATCAGCTCGCCACTAAAAGGCAGGAAGACGAATGTCGACAGTGCCTGTGAGCTATCCGTAGGGGGCAGGGTGCCCCTAGAGGAGCCCAGTTTGGCTGTCGGGATGATGTGGAAAAAGGGTACTGCACCTACAACGGCACTCAATACCAAACCTGCAAATTGGGAGGAAAAATAATTTGCCAAAGCCTAGAAGCAGAATCTAAAACCAGGAAAGCAGAAACTCGCTCTGTTAACTAAAAGGAATGTGGAAGAGATAACTACTATCCCTGTCTGTCAGCAGTGCAATCGGACAGTGTGGATAAGAGGAAAAGCCACATCCACTTTTGTAGGGCATTTTCAAGTGAATAATTTATGTTATGATAATAATCGATTAGAAATGTATAGAATGGGGGGGGGAAGACCTATTGGGTCGGTAAGAATTTGAAACGTGATGAGTCCCCAATTAGTAATGAGCCTATAATGCTAGACCTCCTCGAAAGTAATGATAACCGAAATTGTTTGCAATATGGTAAAACATTTTGTTTTTCAAGAAATAAGGAAGGATTAGACCCCGAAAATAAAATAAAACAGGTATCACAGGAATTTAAGAGACAAGAATTTGAAGCTAGAAAAAAGAGGATGGAACAGGAAAGATTGAGGTCGCTTAGTGAGCATTATGAGCAATTAGAAAAACAATATGGGTTTGGGGCTTCCCAGCCTCAACTCAAAACTTATCCATAAATCTGATGCAAGAAATAGCAACTGAATTAGGTTTATCAAATTGCTGCATCTGTGCTGGTCTGAAGTCAGCTGAAAAATGGCCTGGGAAAGGTGAGAGTTTGTCTCCAGATCAACTGTTAAAATGGGATAGTAATCAAATTTCTAAGATAAGGCAGAGGCCGAAGGGGTGGATCCTTGACCAACGAATAATTGGCATGATTTGTATAAGTAGAGAAGGGAAAGAGTATACAGAAGTAGTCAGATATACTCCCTGCATATCCACTCTGGCAGTAAATTCAAATGATAAAACTAGAATTTGGCAACCTGAACCCCTGGCAGGATATTGGAATAAAATAAAAAATGAAGGATGTGAGTGAATGTTATAAAAACACATTGTATATGAATCTGGGCATGAGAAATTAAAAGTTTACAGGTTGCAGGAGACGTTGGCAGAGCTGCCGGAGGAAGAGCAACAGAGGAATGCCAGCCCCATCTGCAAGTGAAAAGCCGAGTTGGCTCAGCCATAAGTTTCAGACAGCCAAAACTTCACCCCTGCGGAGCTCCAGTCCCCGAATCCACATCAGATCGTCTGGAGAAGGGACCCCTCTTTGCAACTGAAAACTGTTTCGGGCTAATCCCGAGAACTCAATTCAGGCCTGGCTCAGGAAGAAATTAAACTGAATAGAAAGGACTCATGAATGTTATAATCCGGCCATCTCCGAGGAAAAGCCTTGCCTGGAGGAGAATAAAAAGTATAAATACTGGAGTCTGGGAGCACATGGCGGAGCGGGTGGCACAGAGATCGGGCGCGTGTCGGTCTAGCATCCGACTCCCAATTCGATCGAATTAGAACTATGCTGTGGCGGGAATTTTTGCTGGTTTCATTGCAATTTGGCTATTAGTTGTTGTGCTTTTGTGGTTTTNTTTTTTTGGGGTTTTTTTTTTTTTTTTTGCATCTCAGTTTTTATTAATTTGAGAAAAATAAACTTTGTTTCTTTATTTCTGATTTGGGTCACCTTATTTATAACAGTGAAGAAGCACAATTGAATTATGCTGGCACAAAACCTCTGGAGCCAACCCCTACGAATCTTTAGAAAATCTGAAAAATTACTGGAAGGATCCTGGGAGCCTGAATGTCAGATGGAAGGCTCCTGATGGGATGTATTAAATATGTGGTAAAAAGGCTTATAGTGAATTACCATGGAGATGGAAAGGATCATGCACTTTAGGAATGATCAGGCCCTCCTTTTTCACATTACCCAGATCAGAAAGTAGTTTGCTAGGGGCCCCTCTCTATGAGACATTAAGTAGAAAGAAAAGGAGTTTGAAAAAGGTGCTTCCCATAGCAGGGGGAAGCCAGACATGGGGAGAGGAAGAGTGGCCAGCAGAAAGGATAATAGAATATTATGGACCCACTACTTGGGCCCAGGATGGGAGTTGGGGATACAGCAGAAAGGATAATAGAATATTATGGACCCACTACTTGGGCCCAGGATGGGAGTTGGGGATACAGGACCCCCCATCTACTTACTGAATAGGCTAATAAGACTCCAAGCTGTGGGACCCACTACTTGGGTCCAGGATGGGAGTTGGGGATACAGGACCCCCCATCTACTTACTGAATAGGCTAATAAGACTCCAAGCTGTGGTGGAGATAGTATCCAACCACACTTCAGATGCCCTAGAATTACTGGCAAGACAGCACTCCCAAATGAGGGCTTATGTATACCAAAATCGAATTGCTTTAGATTACTTATTGGCTAAAGGGGGTGTATGTGGAAAATTCAATGAATCAGAATGATGTATAGAAATTGATGACTATGGAGAAACAATTAGAGGTTTGGCAGCAGAAATAAAAAGGTGGCCCATGTACCTGTGCAGAAATGGAACTCCATGCTAAACGCCTCATGGTGGGATCAGTTATTTGGAGAAGGGGCTTGGTGAAAAAAGGTGATATTCTTCAGCTTATGTTCCATTGCAGGAATAGTATTCTTACGTTGTTTAATACCCTTGTTGTAAATAAACGATGTGTATTAATTTGTGCTAAAGAAATAAGAGAATTACAGGCAGGAAGGGAGGCATTGTCAGAGTCACAGGAAGGAGACACAGAGCTGAGAAGGAAAGATCTGAAGTTATCAGCAATTGAAAGGAGAGAGATTCGACTGAACCAACATGTTTGATGGTCGGATCATCAGCTCCGAGAAGATTTAACTCTCCAATGGACATTCCCTCTGAAACCCCACTCAGACCCTGAATATGATTTGCAGCCAACACTCAGGCACCATTATGATTCCTTCTTAAAGTCCACTCTGGAAGAAATAAGAATCCCAAAAGGGGCCCATGAATACCATCACCCGAACATGGAACAAAGAAGGACCCTGCCTCAGGGAAAATAAAAAGTATAAAAACTGGACCTTGGTAATGGGATTTTGGGGCGAATAAAGGAGGACACGGTGCAGACTGGTCCTACGTTCCCATCCCCAATTAGATCGAATTTGTTCTTTATTGTGGCTTTGTTTTATTGTGGATTTGTTTTAGTGTGGCTTTGTTTTTCCTGTGGTTTTGTTGTTTTCCTGTATTTTTGCTCGCAGTAACGAGAAAATAAATTTGATTTTTTTTTCCTTAATTATGATTTGGCTCACCATATTTATAACACCCTGTTTTAGCCAACTAATCCACTCTGTAATACAAGGAATGCAACTTGCTACTTTGCCCACAGACCCAGAATTAGCATTGGGAAAAAGCAGTCAGTACAAAACGTCGAAGATATTAGCTCTGAAAGAAGAAAGAGAAAAGAACAAAACTGCAGAAGCTTTAGCAAAATTCGAACAAGATGTAAAAGATAAAAAATTTACCTATAAAGACTATTGTGAAACATCGCAAGAAGACTGGGATGATTCGAATAGGTAGGAGGATGATTAGGAAAAGTTAGCAAACCTTAATTCTATTGTTTTATGTTTAGTTCAAAGTTTCTTTTACTTTGGGGTGTGGGGCGCACTAATGGTGTAGAAAAGGTGGGGTATCTAAGGGATAAAAAGAAAAATAAATAGTCTACCAAAAACATCTTGCTCAGATCAACCAAAAAGCATGAATTAATGTGTCCATATAAAAAGGGGAGGACTGTTATGGGGAATATCTGTATAAAATAATTCATGCTGGAAATAAAATAATATAAAAGATCAGAAAAAGACAAAAGCTGATTCTGGGAAAGCTAGTCGGCACCCTTGAAGGGACAGGCGGCTCCAGGAGGAAGAAAAGAAATCAACAATTGAAAGAGAAATCCCAGCCACGGAGATGGGCCATCACTGATGGCCTAACGACCCCGGGAACACCCACACATCAAGCCTGACCATATCTATGATGACTTCTCAGAAATCACATCTGTTCATCAGCTCAGCCCAGAAACCTATTCAGGAGACCTAGAATCTCAAAAGAAAACACATGAATATACAATCTGAGCAAAGGCGGACAAAGAAACCCTGCCCCAGGAAAAATAAACTGTATAAAAACTGGACTCTTGGTGGCAGGACCTTGTGAACGAATGGGGGATAGGTGCGATAGAGGCCTGTCCAGCGTTCACCCAGTATCAATCCCTGGATCGAGACTGTCCTTTTTTTGTGGCTTTCTGTTTTCGCTGTTACGCGAAAAATAAATTTTACTTTTATTTTATAGATTCGGCTGTTTCATTTATAACAGAATATTCACCACAAAAAGAGATATAATGCATTATAACAAGAACTTGGCCCTCTTAGTTCTTAGCCCTCTTACTCTCCTGCTCTTAGCTTGCCTTCTCCCCCTCTCCTGCGCTCTCTCTCTCTCTCACTCTCTCCTCAGGCACGCTTATAGCTGTGGCTGGCAGCTTAAGCAGAGCTCTTGTACCCATAACCTATGCAATAAACCCCATGTTTCAAGAGCTGCCCTGGACCCCAGAGATCTCTCCCATCGACGTCCCGCAGGCTCCTACACAGGTCCTCACTGGATAAAAGTTTTTCAGCTGTTGCAGAATCAGGGACAATGAGACATTATTTTAGTAATTAACAATCATTCAACTTTACATGTGTTATTGTTAACAGCCATTAATTCTGTTTGTCATCTGAAATATTCTTAGTTGTTGTATTTGAATTTTTTCCTGATTGTTTTCAGTTTTAGCAAGAGTTATGCATTTTTCCATCAAGGTACACTCTATTAACCTGTGGCAAAGAGCTTGCTTGTGTTTCTGCAGATACAGAACCCAAGTGAATTCCTGCAACAAATGTGAAGTCATATCAAGCACAGAAACTCTGACAATTCCAAGAGTGGAGAAGCAGGCACAGAGACTGTGGTTGATGGCAGACATCTCTTGTCCCACATACAAGAACTGTGAACCTTGGGTTTTGTGTCAATGCAAAAAGTGTGGGAGTCGTTGATATCGTAGAGCTCTATTGGCACAGGCATTGTGTACATCATGTTATGATTTAGAAGATGACAAAGCAGTCAAAGCGGTCTTCATGGTTCAAACAAGAGGGGGAGATGTTGGAACCCTGGAGGCTGAAAATTTCAGGCCTTCTGAGCTGAGGGGTGCTGACCCTTGGGCAGGCACCGCATTTGACTTGAGGCCTTGGAACAGGCTTCCGAGATTGTGTGATAGCACAGGGGTTATGGGTGTGTAGTTAGCGGTGTGTAATCTCACAGGGTGAAAACTTAGGTTTGGGGTTTTGATATACAATTATGTGTGTGGGCCAAGATGGAGGATTCAAGGTGTTGTCTGAGTTCTTCTTCTTTTTCACCTTCTTCTTCCGTCTTCTTCATGGATTTGGGTGGTTTTCTCTAATTAGGTGAAAGATGTCTGCACTGCGAACATCAAATGGTCACTATTGGGTCAAAAACATAAATAATGTAGGTGTCACTTTGGTATTGGGTAATTATCTCTTAAATAGCCTTGGTAAAAGTTAGAGGCTCTCCATTTTGCCTTGTTTCTCTAGCTGGCATGCTGCAGCTCACACTATAAATACTGTAAATAGATAAGATATAATAAACAACCAAGACCGAACTTGATTCTATGTTTCCTGTGTCTTTCATCCTGACCTCAGCCAAGATAAAGCAGGCAGAACTGTAACATGTATTCATACCCCTTTGCTTTTGAAATGTCTCCTGTGGTATAGGCCGGTGTGGATAGTTTGCCTTTATGTGGCCTTGTTGTACACATTTGAAGCAATGGGGTATTTGTTTAACAGCAACTGTAAGAGTATTAGCTAACATATTCATGTTATGAGATCTAGTCCCAACCTTAGCACATGCATTTATCATGTCCTCTAGGGATGGATTCCTTTTGGGTAATGCATCTATAATTTTTCTACAGTCCTTGTTTCCATTATCTCGTGCTAACTGTAGTATTTACTGGCTTCTCTCTTTGCTCTTGTTGCAGTCCAGGGCATCCCTTTGGATGACCTGGGACCTGAGAAAGGGAGTTCGGACCCTGGACAGGGGGGTGTGGAGCAGTTCCAGGGAGGTTGGAGACCTTGGCACAGAGCCCAGAAAGACACCGAGTTTGATTTTAGTCCATGGGAGAAGCTTCCAACACTGAGAGAAGAATTAGAAACCTCAAAAGTGTGAAAGTAGTAGTTTAGTA
>VZDJ01006585.1:361479-375910 GCA_008694505.1 Cyanoderma ruficeps | reverse complement strand
TGAAGCATTAGTTTTGAAAATTTAAGGAACTAGTAAATCATGAAGCCTGTCAAACTGCTGAGTAATCAATGGCCTGTGTTATCAGCGGACACAGACTGACTTCCTCTAGTAAGCAGAAGAATATACATCCCACTACAGAAGGAAGTACATCCTTCCCTAATCAATAAGCTGCAAAAACACAATACGAACAGTGCTAGAAAACAAGATCCAGCAGTCACGTAAGCATTAAGAGGTTAAAAAGTCAAAGCGAGGAAGACCCATTTTACTTCATCATTTTGAGACCCCCACCCCATAAAAGGACCACCGACCCATTTCAAAGAACAAACTGCGCATGCTTAATAGCTTTTTTACTAATTACCATACGAAGCGGGGAATGGGATGTACCAGAGTCATGAATATGCATTTGTGTTTTGGGTATTCAGTATTCTTGTACATAAAAGACCCTGTGATCGTTTGTAAAATTGCGCGTGTGTATTTGGGAGCTATCCCCCACGCTGCCCGGCGTCGTAATAAACATACACTTTCTAACTTTAAACTGTTAGAGAGTCTTTGTCCGTCTTTGTGGATATCGGTGTTAGATCAATATCCATATTTTTTTAATAAATCAGAACATCGATGGGGCTGGAGCTGGTGCAGGTAGGGTTGCAGGGGTTTGTTCTCCCAGGCTGGTGGCAGGGTGGAGACTTGGGTTCCCTCTGTAGAGGTTTCGTGTATTCATTAGCGATGTGGTTCCCTCAGGTTGTGTAAACCTTGGCTGTAGATGCGATGGTGCCATGGCATAAGCAGAAGTGGGGCCGGGACTGGGAACGTGAGCGGGGCATTTTCTGGTTCCAGTGTATTTCTGGGCATGATGTAGTAACAACATGTAGGCATCTGTAGAGATGTCATCTCGGGCCCCACCCCCGTGTTGCAGTGGCAGTCAGGCATGTTCAGTGGAGGTGGGGCTGTGGGCACGGTCTGTGGGGTGAGCCAACCACTTCTGGGCAGGGGCAGTCTGGGCGTTTCCATGGTGATGAGAGGTGTGGGTGGCTCCGGGGGCAGGGGGGTGGTCCCGGGAGCTGCATGGGGCTTTATCATGGTCACAAGCTCCTTAACCACTATGGAGGTATAGTCCAACCTGAGACAGCAGCACTGCGCAGCCACGGGATGACCCAGGGTAGCCCCACCGTGTGGGCACAGGGCTTTTTGGCACTGCACTGCACCTCCGTGGCCCAGGCATGGGTCGTCCTGGCTGTGCACACCATCTGGTCACAGGCACAGGGCTTTCTGGCACCGCATAGCATCTGGGCGCAGGCACATCCTCGCCTCTTGTCGTGGCTCTGCTCAGCGCCAGGGCCCCACTGCCTCCTTCCGTTTTGCTGCTCCCTGGGGCCCTGCCACATGGGCCAATTGTGTAATCTGGCTTTTTGTCACCTGCCACAGTTTATCCACCTGTCAGGGCCCTGCCTCGTGGGGAGGAGTGAAAAACAGCTCACTAGGGAAAGGTGCCAGTGCAGGGGGTGCATTCAGGGCAGCATGACCACGTGGGGTGGCCATTTTGTCTGGCCACCTTCCCTGCGGACCTGGAAGGGTGCCCAATCCTCCTGCTATCTTCTCCAGTGTCCAGTCTTTGCCATGCACCCCAGTATTTAACAGTCTCATCAAGTCTAAGATAAGTTTCCAGGGCTTTGTAATTTTAATTGCTTTTTCATTGCCTCTAGAGGCTGCTTTAATTATGAATTGCCCAGTTCATGCCCAAGTATTCAAATCAAGGGCAGCCTCTTTAGTTGTGTCTAATCCATGGTTTTTAGCTCATGTCAGTAAAGCTAGCAATGCCTCTGGATTATAATCTACCTCCCATTCTTGTAAAAGAGAAGACCATATCTTTAAGGATTGATGCTCTTGTATTGAGATGTATCCTCCCATGGCTCTGACGGTTGTTTTCTTCTCTTTTCAGAGGTAGGTGCAGAAGAATTCTGAATTTGAGTGGTTTTTTACTGCAAAATGGCTCGGCCTGATGTTTTTTGTAGCTTTTTGCTTTTCTAGCTCTTACGCTGTTTTTCTGTCTCCCTTGCTTTTTATGCAGAGATGGCTGCTTTCATCATGTTGGGATCACCATGTATTACGTGATAGTCATGGGTTGGAGACAGGAGCACGACAGAGTACACACTGAGGGTCATCAGCAAAACCGCCTCTTTTATTGTCCAAAGCTTCCTTTTATAGTGAGTTTGAATTTCCCAGGCTTGGATAGCCAATTGGTTGAGAATCTCTGCACCGCCCAAATCTCTGGCCAGTGATGTGTCTGCATCCAGGGCTTGGATGGGATTGGCTGAGGTCTTTGTTCATCTAGGGACTTCTAGAACAAGCCAGGTTAGTCAAATTGGATTTGTTAGGATCAGATTTATCTTGTTCAACTACAGACTGTCACTGTAACACATAACAATTAAAATAATTATCAATTGATAAAACCAAGTACCAAATTCCTGAATGCCAAATAACCCACCCATTGCGCTGGCAGATCCACACATTTTATATGGGCAGGATTCCCAAAAGAATGCCTTATTATTGTCCTGGGTTATAGTCTATTCAATTTCATCTGCTGAAAACAGTTGGGGGCGGGTGCCTTTTGATAATGGGCCAACGGTCAGTATCAGGTAGAGCATTGTTCTTATCTTTAATGGGCCATTAACAGTCTTCTCTAGCCGTGTCCCCTTCCCAACACATACCTACATCCTAGCGTACCTATTGTGTGATGCTCCACCCCGTGGGAGGAGCCAGCCATTCTCACCTGGATAAAGCTGGGACTTTAAACCAGCACAGTGTCTTGCTTCATCCGATTACGGGAGGAAGGCTGGACCCTTCTCACCACCTCAGGACCCCTTTCTTTTCTGCTACTGGATCATTTTCTGCCTCAGCGGAGCTGTACCTGCCATTCCAGGAGGACTCACTTTTGGACTGCTTTCCACACCCTGACTAACAAGGTTGTAGCTTTGACCCTGTCAGGACTTTTCAAAATTGTTGTTTGTTGGTTTGCTGGTTTGGTGGGGTGGTTTTGTTTTGTTTTGTTTTGTTTCCTTTTTCTTTTCTACCACATTTGTATTCTTATATTCTTAGTAAAAAGCTGTTATTCCTACTCCCAAATCGTTGCCTGAGAGCCATTAATTGCAAAATTAGAACTTGGCGGGGGGTGAGGGGTTTACATCCTCTATTCTAAGGGGAACCCCAGTTTCCCTGGCAGATACCTGTCTTTCTAAACCAAGACAATTATCAAATGGGATCTTACCAATTTCCCAGACTGGTCCAAGGGTCTGTGGTGTTCTCTAGGAAAGTCCCGGTGCCAGCATGAAGATCCAGAGATCCCTCAGATCCATGGGAGATTAGGAAGAGGGTCCCATCTGGAGGCCAGAAAATGATGCCAAAGTCAGCCAGATAGAAACTTTCTAACACAGTTTTGAGTATTAGAAAGTAGGCATTCCTTATTGAGGTGCTGGGCAGTTGGAGGATTATTCCTCTAATTGAGTGTGTGCCAAGTGCCAGGTAAGCAGAGTTTTTATACACAATGATTACATATTCATTAGCTATCCCCTCTTGATGTATATGTATTACTTTATTTTACATAGTAGCACCTCTTATTGGAAGTCCTTAAATATGGGTCTTTTGGGGTCTCCTTCAGTGGTCTTCAACATCCAGTTTACCAATATTCTGCTTTGTTAGCCTTAACTAGGTACACAGAGCTGAGCAAGCATCCTGCTTGCCCAAGTTACATCCTTTATCCACTTCTTCAAGGCTACACTGTTCCTTTTATTTGGTAAGAGTAAAATGCTGTTCAGATCTACTGTCCTCATCACCACGACTGTCTGGATTTTTCACTTTCCAGGCAGGAGAATTTGAAGGGGAGTGTGAAACCACTCCGCCAATGCCCAAGCACATGGGTGCTTGTATTGTGGCTGTTAGGTTTGAGATATTGGGTACTGCAGCTGTTAGTGGAGCCAAATCAGCTATAACTTCAGAAATTCCATTTTGTGCTGCAACAGAAATTTGGTATTGTGCTACATTAGTAAATTCTGAATCAGGGAGTGGAGGTATTGCATTAAGTAACAGCACTGTAATCTTGGGATTTCTTTTAGGGTTAAGGTTAGCAGACTTCTGCTTGTAACACAGGAGCCATAAATTAACCTCAGCAGTTTGGCAGGTAACACTGGCTCCATTTACTCCAGTGATTTTAACTCTTTGCTGTCCAGGTTGCTTACTCAACTTCTCGGCATCGCACTGCATAAATATTGAATGTTGTGCTTCTGTATCTATTAGAAATTTTATTGATTTTTTTATGAGAACCAACTGGAGTCCGAATGTATGGGATACACTGATAGGATTCCACTTGCTAGATTTCACTCTTGCCTGATTTATAGCCAAACTGATATCTTGGTAGCCATACACAGCTGTTGGAACCCTGGAAGCTGAGAATTTTAGGCTTTCTGTGCTAACAGGCACCAATCCTTAAGAAAGCACTACATTTGACCTGAGGGCATGGAACAGGCTTCCAAAACTGAGTGATAGCACTGGGATTATGGGTGTGTAGTTTGAATAGAATTGTGTAATATCACAGGGTGGAAAACTTAGAATTTAAGGCTTTAGACTATAGTAATATATATAAAGCCAGATGGAGGATTTAGGGTGTTGGCTAAGTTCTTCTTCTTTCACCTTCTTCTCCATGGGTTTGGGTGGTGTTTTGTATTTGGGTGAAAAAGTCCGTATTGCGGACCACGGGTGTTTGGTTATTGGGTTAAAAGGAAAAATAATATAGGTGTCATCTCGTTATTGGACAATTAGTGCTTAAAAGACCTTGGAAAGAGTTGGAGACACAGCCATTTTTCACCTTGTTAGCTAGAACTCATGACTTGTGAGACTGTACTATAGATAAGAATTAATAAACAACTGAGTCCGAACACGAAAACTGCGTCTCCCGAGCATTTAATCCCAGATCTAACAGAAGAAAAGAAGATAAAAACATCACACAGAGCACCATTTTAGTAGCAGTTTGCTGAACCTGACCACTGTGGGTTTGCCCCACACTTCTGAGGGTCCAGCCTCGTAGAAAAGTGGCTATAATTAATTTGAGCGAGACTGCTCCTTGATGATGTTTTGTAAATCAAAAGGTTTAATAAAGAAAACATAACAAAGCAAGAAAACGTTACAGAAAACAAATTAAAAGCCACGCACAGGAGCCTGAGAAACCTCAGACACCTTACTACAACATTTCGAAAAGCCTGGAGATTTTTTGTGCTCTTTCTTAAATACTTAATGTTTTAGGAGGAATAACCTGGCTTGCAGCCAATAGGATCACTAAGGAGTTTTGATTTACACTCTCAGAGCCCAATCTATGCCCCTGTGTTGGTACTGAGCCAGTCTTTGTTAGGAGGCTATGGAAGAATCTAGGTTCTTTACCTTAAGGGGTGAGCCTTAAACTTTCTCTATATAGAAACATTTGTTGGCTGTGTGGGGTGCATTACTACAGACCATCATCTCTAGTTTCAGTTTTAATTAAGAGTAGTTGTGTTACTTTCTCATCATCAGATGTTAATGCAAACATTAAGCCTCCTTCTTTATCATAATAACAGACCTGTTTACTGTTGTCCACGCCCTTCATTGGATGCAAAAAGTCAGTTACAATACTGTGTTTCTGCAAACAGTCCAGATTCTACATCCTGCAATTCTTCCTGTAAGATTCTCTCTCTCATATGCATCTCAAAACTCTGTCTGTAGCTTTTCAATGTGATCATGCTTGGAAGAAAGCAATGCCTCTGCCTGCAGCCTCTTTTCAAGGTTGGCAACATGCAGCAGCAACTCTTCCTACTGAAGAGCTGATCTAAGCAATAAATTAATTTCCATTTCCCCCTGAACCATTTCACACTCAGCAGCTGTGAGCGTTTCTTTTCTAGTTATCCAATGAATCTTGCAAAGATCTTATTGTTTCACTCTCATATTTCTGAGTAGCCTGTTGTCAGGGAAACTCCCAAAAATAATGAGAGGTTGAGACAAGAGCAATGCAGGTCCAACCAATATGGTTACATCCACGTTCTTCATTTGTTCTGCCTAAAATGGCAGGTTATATACAGTTCTATATAGTTTACAGTTACGGCGACACTTTCATTGGCATACGGCACAGAGAAAAATGCAAACACACACTGTTTTACTTATTCTAAAGGTGGCTAAAGCGTGACCACTAATAATTGCACTTTGCGACCTCTAGAAAACCCACTATCTCACATTAATACCTTATTATCTAATTTCTGCTGTGCCACAAGTAATTTTAACTGCACAACAGGCTTCAAGGCCTCAGGGCCTCAAGGCCCAGCCTCAGGGTCAGGCCTCAGCCAGGTGGGCTTCAGCTGGGTAGTTCACTGTCTTATTCTAAATATTGATCGTGCCCTCTTTCTCTCAGAAAATCTGCTACAGTAGCCAATTGAGTATTTTGTGCTGCTGCAGTGGGTTTACCTTGGCTGGGTTCCAGGTGCCCACCAAGCTGCTCTGTTGATGCCTTAAAGATCTAGAAATAAAACAACACATGTTTGAGACAGTATGGGAGGTAATATAAAAGCCAGTCTTTATTTGGAGGCTTCCAGGGGCAGATATGGAAAAGTGTCTGTGTAACATAGGGCAAATACAATTTTATAAGTAAGTTTAGCAAATTAGCATAATTGACATGGATTCCTAATTAGAAGCACAAGTGTCATGGGTTGGCGCTGGTTGAATGCCAATGCACTCATGAGTGTATGTTTTTTTTAATAAACTACTGTGAGATGTGGTCAAAAACTCAAGAACAGAGCAGGCCTAAAACTTGAAATAAAGAAAAGAAAATTTATTAACTTACATAGCAACAGACAATAGACACAAAAAAAAAGAAAACTCAAACACTCAAAGGCAGGGAAAAAAAAAACTTCCCAAAAACACTTCTTCTCCTCCTCCCAATTTCTATTTTTTCATGTTTTTAACAGTTGACACTAGTAACATTACTTTCATCTACTTGCTTAAACCTTCCACAACCCTGGGTTCTCAATTCAAATCATCATCTTCTAAAAAAAACAATCTTCAATCTACCCAAGGAGAGAGGAGTCTTTCTCACACCACAGACGTCCCAGAGGGAACACAGGTCCATCTTCCCATGTTCCTATGTCACTCATGGCCCCACCCGGAAAATCTACCAGGGTGACACCCTCCTTTCCATGTCCAGTGCTCTCACCACTGTCCATGGACCCAAAACCAGATAGGGCTCTTTTAAGGATGTTTAGCCAAGTACCAAAACCAGCCATTTTCTCACATCGGGACCAGCAGTCCCCCCCAAATTCACCCCTGGGGTGGAGGGTCTCAGAAACAAGCCACAAAGTCTTTGGCTTTGAACCAGACAAACATCCACCCAAAATACAGTCTTATTTATATTCAGGAGAGTCAGGGTCTGTCTATGGCTAAATTATGCAAGAAAAGTCTAACCCATAAGGCTACTCTTCTTCATCTCTGGCAATCGGGAGAGATTCTTTTTATCTTCTTTTACCATCATGGTCCCGGGCTGTCCTCTCTTTTCTAAACTATCAACTATGAGAAATCAGTGTATGGAACAGTTTTCTTCTGCCTTAGAAAGAGTTAAAAGTCTTTGTTTCTCCGCAAGGCCACAGGCTCAGACATCATCAGGCAGGCTCCGCAGGCTCCGGCAACTCCCACACACCAGCTCGCAGCTNGGGGGGGGGGGGGGGACGGACGGAGGACGGAAGGCACCTCCGAAGTTCTCTAGTTCTCCACCCCTCCATTCTGGATGGGCTGACCCAGCTCCCGTCTCATTCTCTCTTCTTCCCCCCACCGGGGCGCGGGCCTACCTGGCTCCCCTCCCCCGCCCAATGTGGGCAGGGGAGGAGAGATGCTTTTCTGCTGAAAGCAGAGCCGGGAAAGAGGAAGTGCCCCTGGAAGTCCTTGCTTTTAACACCTTGTGTCCTCAGAGGCGTGTCTAACTTCTCAGTGGTCAGCAAAAGTGCCAACATCCAAACCGGGCTACTGATTAGTTTGACCTCAGCTTCCTGAAAAACTCACTTTTTCTCAAACTATGACAACAAGTAATGAGATAATTCCTCCCCTTTCATTCTACCTCTTCTGGAGCCCCCCTTTCTTGCTACTAGCTGTACTAGCTGTACTTTGTTAATGAGAAAGTGTCTGGGGACAGTAGTTCACCCTTTGTTCCCAGGAAAAAGCAGGATATGACTGGAGCCTTGGAATGTGTTTTGTCTTTCTGCCTATCAGGGTAGGAAAGGTACTGGAGTTAGAGACAAGCTGTATAAGTATACAGCAATAGTCTACAGAGCTACAAATATATATGAAGGAAATATAAAAGCAAAAACCATTTTGGCGTCACTATCACTCCCATTACCAGCAGGACAGGAGAGAGAAAATAAGATGGAAAAAAACTAGTAGGATAAGGCAGTTTACTAAAGCATATTATTTTCCTTTTTCATGGGCTTCCTCTATCCCTCCAGATCCATGACTTGGGTTCCATTCCATCATGATGAGAGGTCAGGACAAGAGAAGCAGCATACCTGATCGTTGGGCATTGACATCAGCCTGGCTCGGGTCATCATCACATTCTCCTTACTCCTTGAAAACTCATTCTTAAATAGTTCATGTCATTCCTCCTACTTTACTTCCTGCAACATACAACTTACACCACAGATTATTTTCCCACCAAGGTTACATTTCCTTGAGGTACACACCAGGTCTCCCCATCCATCTGCATTACCCACCAAGTACACCCTGGTCCTTGGGCAAAGACAATCCCACAAATGGGTTTGCCTTTTCCCATGGGAGGAGAAATCCACATTGACTTCCCCAGCCACTACCCTATGGTGTGCTATTGGGACCTTATCTCCTGCAGTGTAAAGGGGTTTTCTTTGGGCAGGACCACAGTAGTTAGCAGATGCCCAAATGTTAACCAGCCAAGTCGCTTCTGCTAAATTTGCATCCCAATGCTTCCATGCCTGTCTTGTTTTAAAAGACATATATCTGCCAAGGAAGGTGAGAGACTTCCTGGAATGGAAAAATGACTCCCTCCCTCCAAATTATTATGACTTCGAAATTAGGGGGCTTCCAGGCAAAAATATGGGAAAAAATTACAGTTCTTAACTAGCAAATATATNGGGGGCACTCCAATGCAAGTCCTGAGCTTCCCCAAAGGTTAATGGCAGCCTTGGGGAGAGACAGAAGGTGGGGGGTTCAGTTTCCCTGGGTTGTCACATCTCCACTGCAGTATCCTGGCAATGGTGGCTCCAGGGAGGTTCCAGTCAACCAGCAGCTGATAGGTGTTCTCTCCAGAAAGGGGGAGGAGATGGGGGCCCGGTTTTCCCCTGAAGCACCCACCCAGATGGTGAGGTTCTCTCCCAGGGAGGGCAGGTGCTGAAAATGTCCCAGTCCACCAGCCACTCCTGCAAGCAGTGAGCTTACCAATAGGCAGCTCAAACTGGACAGCAGTGCCAAGCCCTCTGGGCAGAAGTCCAGTACCAAACACCACAACTGTCTCCCCTCCAAGCAGGGTAAAGATTGACTACCCCAAGTTAAGAAACTGCAAAAACAATCCCATTCCCCCCCCAAACCATTTCAAAGTATGTTAAGGCACTCAGCGACCTCTTTTGTCTCTTGATCACTGTCTATTAACTATTTCCTTGGCAACAAATGGAAAGAAATTCCCTGAGAAAACCTAACCCCAACAGTCCCCCATTACCTAATGCTCTTATCATAGTCTTCAGCAGTCCATTACACCTTTCAATCTTTTCAGAGGGTTGTGGGTGATAAGGGATGTGATATATCCACTCAATGCCATGTTTCTTTGACCAAGAGTTTATGAGGTTATTTCTAAAATTAGTCTCACTGTCTGATTCAATTTTCTCTGGGCTACCATGCTGCCTCAAAATGTGCATCTCAAGGCCAAAGATAGTGTTTCAAGTGGTGGCATGGTTTACAGGCTATGTTTCCAGCCAGCCAGTCATTACCTCTATCATGATAAGCATGTAACTTGTCTTGGCATGTTCATGGGAGTAGTCCAATGTAGTCAATTTCCCAGGCCTCACCATGTTGCCTCTTATCAAAAGAGGAAAACCCTTCCAACAGTGTTAAAACAGTGTTAAAATAGTAAAATAAAAAGCAGAGCTTTATTTGGAAGCTTCCAGGTGTCCTGGTGGTCGTGAGTACACCTGGTCATTGGATTTCTACAATTTTATAAGGTTAATTAATTAGGATATCTAGCAGGTACATCCAATAGGAGATTCAGTTGCTTCAGTAACCCACCCCGGGTTAGCCCCTTGGAGTTGATCCAAGGGCTTCTTTGCCCTAGTTCTTGTTATGTCTTCTCAGGTCCTGATTGGAAAATGGAATGTTGTTCTTGCAGGTCCTCTTCTTGACAATAAGACTAAACAGTATTTCAGGAATGTGTTAGAAGGTTAGCTTATTGTTCTAAAATCTAGGAAAAGGGTAGGAAAAATACTAGGAGGTACATAACTATGGAATAGCATTCCATAGAGCTACAAATATATGAAAAATACATTAAAAGCAAAAATCTTTAGGCATCAACCATATTGGAAACCCAGCCACTGCTCTCTATTCCAAGGAGATTTTACTTGCATGGCTCATTTGATGGCAGCATATCAGTATGATTCAGGACTGGCAAGTAATGATACGTGGAACTCCGATTTCTTCGGAGGGCATTATAGCAAAGTTTATTGAAAGACAGATTCTTTTTGTACAGTGTTTTGGTACAATGAATAGGATTGGTCCTTTAGGGCGCCACCTTTTTGTAAGCGTTTCTACCAGTAAACAAGTTGGAAAAACACCAGGTGTCAGGAGGAGGCTATCTACAGGGATTGTTTTGGGTTCCTCCTCATGATTTCCCAGGCCAGAATGAGAATGTTAGGTGCCTAGCTTTCTCACAGCCTTCAAGCCATCGCCTGGAGCCTAAAATCTATTTTCTGACCACTGTCAGTTCCCACAGCAACACACATTTCACATTCATGAATAACCTATGCGATAGCCTCTATGATAAGGTCCGCTCCTGGATCATGAACCCATCTGTATGCTGTGTCCTTACCTAGATGTCTATGATACAGCTGGACTGAGGAGAAGGGATTTGGCCACAGAGAGCAGACCCCAGCCAATCCCTGAGGATAGATGTAAGCAGGCAGCTATTGGTCAGTGAGCTGGGTGGCAACCAAATCATAGCAAATCAGGTTCGAATGCGGAGTCTTTTGAATAGCCTATATAAAGAGCTGTGCACACCAATAAACTCTGCTGCACAAAATTTGGAGTGTCATGTTGTCTCTTCGTCCCCCCTGACCACAACAGATGTCCTGAAGTTTCACGGGCCCATTAGGCTAAATTGCTCACCCTTTCACTCCCAGTCTAGGTCTATCTGAGCTATTCCAATCTTAGTAGCCTTATCTACCTGTGTTGTTTTGATGTTCTTCAGCAACATGACTTTTGGGCACATGAGCATCTAGATGACATACCTTCAGAGTCATGTTGTCTACCCATGCAGCAATGTCCTCCCACAATGCAGCAGCCCAGATAAGTTTACCCCTGAATTGCCACTTGCTGCTCTTCCATTGCTACAGCCACTCCAACAGGGCATTAGCCACCATCCAGGAGGCAGTATAGAGACAGAGTATAGGCCACTTTTCTCATTCAACAATCTCTAGGGTTAATTGGATGGCTTTCTCTTTTGCAAATTGGCTTGACTCGTCTTCCCCTTCAGCAGCCTCAACAACTTGTCATGTGGGACTCCACACAGCATCTTTCCACCTCCAATGATTTCCTATCACATGGCAGGGTCCATCAGTAAATAGAGCATAGCGTCTTTTGTTTTCTGTTAATTCCTTACATGGTGGTGCCTCTTGGTCACAAGCCACCTTCTCAAGCAATGCTCCAAAATCTCTGCCTTCTTGCCTATCCATAATCTTTCAGGATTCCTGGGAAATTGGGAGCTACCGCATGAGCTATTTCCTGTTTGATCTGCTCAAAGGCCTGTTGTTGCTCCAGGCCCCACTCAAAATGCCTCTTCTTTTGTGTCACTCGATAGAGGGATGTTTTGGTTCAAAAGACAGGTGTCTGCCAAGGAAAGCAGGAACTACTCTTGGAATGGAAAATATGACCCCCCTTCCATCCAAATTAATATAACTTTGAAATGATGGGGCTTTCAGGCAAAGATATAGCATTTTTCAGCACTGGAGGGACTGATAAGAGACTGAGCGAACCTAGCTACACCCACAGCAAGCACTTTCTCAATTTTGCCATCTCTCTTCAGAACGGCGAGAGGTTTTATTGTTTCATATTATTAATTTTTAATGCTTGTGGGCACTTTGTTAAATAAATAGCATTTTCCACTTTTCCCTAAGGAAACTTTTCCCGGACCAGTTGGGGGCAGGGCTGTTTGGGCTTGCTTTCCAGAGGGACCCCATTTAAATGTTTCCTCCCAAATTTGCCCTAAACTAGGACAAATACATTTAGTGGCACCCAATGTGGAGCCCAAGTCTTGAGAAAGTGGAAAAAAACTTCTACTGATTGCATTTTGGTTGTACTTACTCTCTGTTGGGATAAAGCAGTCAGTAGCCATGTTGCTGCTTGAATTCATAATGTCTCTTGGGGTGGAGGCCTTCTTGTGTTTCTGTTCCCTAGGTTTCTTTGAGGTTTTAAGACCTTTCTGGTCCCTAGGTTTATTATCTTATCTGGATATAGCTCCAGTATTCTCCCTAAAACATAGCTTTTACATTAGAGGCGCAAGGATTAGAATAGCTATTGTGCTGGGCTCAGTGATAATGATTTATAGAAAGTTTATAAAGGTGTTGGAGTTTGTGCCAGGTATGTTTGGTTTATGGTTTCCTCATCCTACTCTGCATCCTAGTTCCTGTAGCATGTCTTGGGGATTTATTAGTAATTGCACCCAGTTTGTTAGAGGGAGAATAGGGGATGAGTCTTTTCAGCCTTTCCTTTCCTTCTTCTCTTTTGAGTCAGTTACATCACTTTGGGAGAATGTTCAGTTTATCCTGAATGTTAAAGATGCCACCTTCCTGGTATTTCATCTGGTAAGCTTCCTCTATACAGTCTGCAGCTTCTCTAGGAGTGCTGAGATTTCCACAGGAGCTGATGAGACCCCTGACCCAGAAGTAGACCCAGGTGTGGAAAATCCTGAGTGATGTGGAGAATGGGAGAGAATGGGCCCAACCTTGAAGGAATTTTCTGATCCCTTTGCTTGGGAATTTTCACATGAACAAAATCAGAAGCCAGCTGAGGTGGGGAAATATCTGGAAGAGAACTGCCATGATGACTCTAAGGAGAAAAAGCTCATTGCAATAAGCTGGGCCCTGGCATATGCTTATTGCATGCTACTAGATACTATAGGGCAGCAGATAGAAGCAGGGGGGCAGGGAAGATAAATCAGGAGCTACCCCAGTAACTCAGGCTGCAGCCAACACCCTAGGTACTCAGGCTGTAGCTAAGGCAGTAGCTAAACCAGAGAGTGAGCCTAAGCCAGTAGCTAAACCAGACAGTGAGCCTAGCCAGCAGCTAAACCAGACAGTGAGCCTCAACCAATAGCTGTTGCTAACAGCACGAGAGGCAGAAAGCACACAGACAAGACCGATAGAGAAGTGGATGCTGATGACGATGCGGGGGAAGGACCCTCAATGCCTCCTGACAAAATCAGAAGCCAAACCAACTGGCAGAAGATCAGAAACCACTACTGAGTCTTTTTCCCTGAAGGACCTTTGTGGCCTAAGAAAGTATTACACTCGATAACCTATAATTAGTTTGTTAGTCCATCTTTGGGAGGCCGCAGGCAAGGCTACAATAGCAAAGCATCTGGGATCCCTGTCACATGATCCAGTTATCGACCAAGGAATGATGAGGGAGGCTACCCCTTGTAGTCTCTGGGAACGGGTCCTGGGAAGTGTGGCACAAAGATATCTGTGTGCAGATGATCTCTATAGGCAGTAAACCCAGTGGAAGACCATAGAACAAGGGATTCAACGCTTGAGAGAAATGGCAGTGGCAGAGATTGTCTTCTCAGATGACCTAAACACTAGAAACCCAGACTTGGTACCATGTACATCCGTGATGTGGCGAAAACTTGTACGACTTGGGCCACAAGAATACTCTTCTGCTTTAGCAATAATGAAGCGACATGACATGGGGGAGAGCGTGCTGGATATGGCAAGGAAACTTCAAGCATATGCAGATGCTGTGCATGGCCCTACACATGCCAGAATCGCAGCTGTGTAAACCCATCTGCAGAAATTAAAAGACAAAATAGAGGAGAATCACCATACACTCAGAGACGAGATTAAGGAGATGAAAGACGGCTTTCTCCAAATCTCAGCGGTACAGGTCAGAGGTTCTGGCACCAAACGCAGACGTTCCCCAGATAGAGAGG
>VZDJ01006585.1:310971-357600 GCA_008694505.1 Cyanoderma ruficeps | reverse complement strand
TGTGAAGTCCACACGCAGGCTGCAAGCTCCCACATGTCAGGCGTCACCAGATGTGACCCAGGCTGCAGTCCTCACATGACGGGGGTCACCAGATGTGACCCAGGCTGCAGTCCGCACACATCCGGGGGTCACCAGATGTGGTTTGTTGAGGCTGGGAGTGTCCCACTTCAGGGACAGAAAGATGTGCAGGCACACACAGCGTGAGGGAACAACTCTTCTCCACTTTATTTAAAAATTTGACTCCATTATATACATATGTACAGACGTCAAGAGATCGGCTACAGAGAACGCCACTTCTGATACCTGGATGGTGGACATCACCATCAATCATAGTTCTCTCAGAGGAGAACTATGTAAACATTCTGAAAATAGACATTGTTTACATGAAGCTGCATGAGAAAACTTCTGCACCAAGACAGAAGGCAGAAAACTCAGGGCAACACCGTGCTGGTTATCCCTGCCACAGAGGCGGCTCCCTCCGCAGCAGCGACTCTGCCTGCAGCAGCTCTCTCAGTTTCCAGCATGGGAACCAGGAGTGAAGCTAACTGGAAAGTATCCATCTGGGATACCAAGGCCTCCGAGCACTGGGCCTTGCTGGTCAGCCAGAACGTTTGTGCCCCTGCCAGCAGATCTCCTCTCCAGAGGGGAGTGATTCCTCAGATTCAGATGGTGATTCTCAGGATCACTGGACAAAAGTCTGAAGGCAAGCAGCTCTGGAAGGTGACTGGGATTCCGCTGGGAAACTGCAAGTCCCAGCAGCTCCAGTTATATTTAAAGGAGGAAGGAACCCCAAATGGTAATCTATTCCATATGGTGAACTTAAAGAACTATGCAAAGCATGTAAGGACTATGGAAGAAAAGCTCCATATTTTAAAAATCTGTTGCAAATAACTTTCTTAGCTCATGTACTTGTGCCCCATGATCTTCAGCATGTTATGTCCCTTCTCTCACCTACAGAGCTTCTTCTGTGGGAATCAATTTGGAAAAAACAACTAAAAGAATTATTACAATATTACAGAAGTGAGGATGGGCGAGCTCATTTTACAATATAACAATTAAGTGGGGATGGAAATTTTAATAAACCCCAAGAACAGGCCCAAAACCTCCCCAGAGCTGTTCTAGAGGACATTAAAAATGCTGCTCAGAGTGCCTTATTTCAAACACCAGATGGCACTACCCCACAACAAAGCTTCTCTGATATTTGCCAAGGGGCAGATGAGACATTTATTAAATTCATACATAGATTAAAAGACAGTATTGATAAGAAAGTCAATTGCCCAAAGGCTAGAGAGGAGCTGCTCAACAAGCTAGCAGTTTCCAATGCAAATGTTGAGTGTAAAAGAATTATCAGGGCATTGCCTTTAGAACCTGAACCTACCATTCAGCAATTGGTAGAAGCTTGTACTCGTTTCATAACTACAGAACATATGGTAGCCTTGGCAGTCAGCAAAGGCATGGCTGAAGCCTACATGGCACAGAATAAACAAAATAAGAGATGCTTAGGTGGGGTGAGCTGGGCCACCTCAAGGTGGAATGTGATAAAGACTTTCTGCAGAAACACCCCTCCACTGACTGTCACTCCTCTGCATGCCTGGACTGTAAAGAACATTTGAAACACTGTCCCCAGTTGCAATGCCACTAGCAAGTCCAGCACCATCAGTCTTACCAGCGGCACCAGGGAAACTTCCAGCTGAGCGTGGGACAGCCCCACACGAGGACACCAAATGCCAAGCCATTCTGTCCCTCTTTCCTTACCATCTGGGACAGTTGAGGTGCTGAGAAATCATCTATGATGACACCTACTATGAAAAAGAACTCTGACTCTCCAAGGCCTACCAACAGGTTCAGGCAGGGGCACGACGCACATCGGTAAGGGCCCTTTCCATCCAATTTGATGATGAGGCAGTCTACCAAATTCCAACTGGTAAATATGGACCTCCTGATGGACCAAGGGACATTTTAACTCACAAGAATCCTCAATTAGAGACATAGGTGATGTGCTAATTCCCCTCTGGTTCGACCCTTTTCTGAAACCCCCCCTTTAGACAGCGGGTAAACTTTGTTTATGAGGAAGTGTCTCAAGAAGCTGTTTTAACCTTGGTTCTCAGAAAATCTAACCTTAGTCCCTGGGACTTGGAGCCTCTGGGGAATGCATTTTGTCTTTCTGTCTAATAGACTAGATGAAATGCTACCTACAAATCTATGTAGTTATACAGTAATGGGCTACAGTTACAGATATATATATGAAGAATAAAAAGAATATATAGAAGCAAAAAGGAAAAAATAAATTTGGCATCACTCCCCCCTTTTGAGACTGACAAGACTGTCACATATAGGTAAAACCTTACAAAAGAAAGGCCTTGTAAAACCATGCTCCAGGCCTTATTATTTTGACTAAGTATAGCTAACAGCTAGTCTGTCCCATGAAAACCTGCAAGAACATCAGCCATTGCTACTGAAAACTATCCAAAACCTGTGAAAATAAGAAGTCTATCCTGTGAGAATCCATGAAGAAAAAATGTAAACATCTAGGAAGCAGAGAGCCTTAGCATGTACACACACGAGCACCTACTAACCAATGAACTGAGTGACAAGAAAGTTACTAATCAATTAGAGTTGAACACGTTGTCTTCTCATATCCCTAAAAATACCAGATATGTGAATAAAGATTTGGCTGTTCTGCACAAAGAAACAGGTGTCTTTGTCCGCCTCTACTGCGACAAGACTTTACCTTGTCTAGTCTCTACTCCATATCTAACCATAGTGATGCCTGGAAGGCTGACCTGAAACAGAGATTGGACAGAGCTAGAGAATAAAGTAGGTATTTATTGAAAGGCCTCCAGGATCCACCTTGGGCAGGACAGGAGCTCGACCAAGGCTGCACCCCGAGTCCACTACGAAACGCCACACAAGAAAAGCTGACCCGTCACGAGGTCTTACATTTTTTATCAGTTTAGGTCCATTTGCATACTGGGGTTTAATTGTCCAATTACAGCTTCAGGCTGTGAGGTGTCATCCTTCTTGTTCCTCCCTTCGGTCCAGCATTGTTTATACTTTGGGCCTGGAAGCTGTCCTTGGTTCTCAGCAGAAAAGGGATTTGTTTTGTCTACCTCCCCTGTGAAGAGAGCTTACTGGCACTTAATATGAGGCTCAGAACTACATCCTTAGGTAACAGAATCTGCAAGCTAAAGCTTAGGGCATCAATAGCACTGATTTGCACAACTGTCACAAAGAAACCAAGTATAATTAGAGCTGCTATGAACAGTTCTCTTATCCAGGCCCAGTTTGGTAACCATGAAGTGAGTGTGGAGAAGATATAGTCAAAGTTCAAGGTGTTATTTTTTGAAAGCCACTTCATGTAAAATTTGAGTTTGTTCCTGAATTTCAGCCAGATTCTTCTCAGTTCTTCCACTCTGGTCCACATAAGAACAACTGGTGTTAACAATTGCACATACACCTCCTTGTGCGGCCAGTAGGAAATTGAGAGGTATTGAGTCTTTCATTAGTAAATTTGCAGACGACACTAAGCTGGGAGTGTGTGTCAATCTGTTGGAAGGTAGGACGGCTCTGCAGCGAGACCTGGAATGGTTGGATAGATGGACAGAGTCCATTAAGATGGAGTTTAATAAGTCCAAGTGCCAAGTCCTGCATTTTGGCCACAATAACCCCCTGCAATGTTACAGGCTGGAGACAGTGTGGCTGGACAGTGACCAGGCAGAAAGTGACCTGTGGGTACTGGTCAACAGCTGACTGAACATGAGCCAGCAGTGTGCCCAGGTGGCCTAGAAGGCTAACAGCATCTGTGGATTTATCTTCTTCTGTTAAAGAAGACATACATCCTGGCCTGTATCAGGAATAGTGTGGCCAGCAGGACCAGGGAAGTAGTTTTTCCCCTGTACTTGGTACTGGTGAGGCCGCACCTTGAGTACTGTGTCCAGTTTTGGGCCCCTCAGTTTAGGAAGGACTTTGAGACACTTGAACACGTCCAGAGGAGCGCAACAAGGCTGGTGAGGGGCTTGGAACACAAGCTCTATGAGGAATGACTGAGGGAGCTGGGGTTGTTTAGCCTGGAGAAAAGGAGACTCAGAGGTGACCTTATCACTCTCTACAACTTCCTAAAAGGTGGTTGTAGTCAGGTGGGAGTTGGTGTCTTTTTCCAGACAGCAACTGACAGGACAAGAGGACAGTCTTAAGCTGTGCCAAGGGAAATTTAGACTGGATATTAGGAAAAAAAATTTTAGTGAAAGAATGATAAAGTGTTTAAAAAAAGATTGGATGTGGCGTTCAGTGACATGGTTTAGTTGAGGTGTTAAGGCATGGGTTGGACTTGATCTTAAAGGTCTCTTCCAATCTAGTGATTCTGTGATTCTGTGATTCTGTAATGGATCTCTTTATCCTCCCCATCCTTCCATTTGGATCCTCAGTGTGATCAAATATTGTTATGTTTGGAATTACAGCCCCAAGGGCACAGGCCCAAACCTTATCTAGGGGCAGGATTTTACAGGCCTCATTTTCACATATCCCATACCACCCTCTCCTGTGTGGCAGAATGAGTCTCCATGATGTCTGTTTGGTATTATGGCAATATGAAGGAAGAATGGCCTTTCCTGTGGCATTTGCAATTGTGCAGGGAACTGTATAATTCTCATGATCTTTTAGGTCACTCATGGGTATAGGAGGCAGAAAGGTCTTATTGATTCATTCCTACCTTTTGAAATAATTCAGTCTCATTAAAACACCAATCAGTGGCTGTCACAAGAGGCACGAAAAGAACCACACTCACCAGTCAGGATGTGAGATGAAAAAGAAAAGGGAAGTTTATTTTGGGGATCTCAACTTATATAGTGTTTTGGGATTTGGTCAAGGATTGGGAGATGAGAGGAACACCCCTCTGACCCCAGTGGTCAACTCAGAAGTCCATCAATTTGTCCTTCCCCCTGGAAAGGAATGCATTATTTACCAAACATCAGTCTTTGTTTATTTTACAATGCGTGAGAAAGCTCCAGTAGAATGAGAAACAATCAGAAGGCTGAAAAATCAAGGCGACAAGTGGCCAGTAACCATTCCCATCTAGATCTGGCAATTGAGTACAAATCCAGCAATTGTTCTTATTAAGCGCTTTGGACACATTTTGGACTAAAGTTGCATGCAATTCTTGGGGCCAACCCTGAATTATGGTCAACAACTGTGCAAATAACAGACATAAAAAGAACAATTTAAACCATATCATCCCGATTTGTATGTGTCATCAGTCTGTTTTCTCCATGTTTTCAGGAACAGAAGCCTTCTTAACTCTGGAGTACAGATCAAAAGTTCTGTTACTAAATGCAAACATCCCCATAATAGAAAAAGAAAGTACACCCCACAAGGTGAGCTGTGGTTTTTCCTATGTGATTGTAGAAAAAACATGAAAATGTCATGGGTTGGCGCTGGTCAAATGCTAGTGCACTCATGAGTGTATGTTTTTTCTTAATAAACTACTGTGAGATGTGGTCAAGAACAGAGCAGAGCAGGCTTAAAATTTGGAATAGAAAAAAAAGAACATTTATTAACTTACATAACAACAGACAATAGACACGAAAAGAAAACTCAATCACCTAAAAGCAGAAAACTTCCTAGAACACTCCTTCTCCTCCCCCCAATTTTCATCTCTTACATGCTCAACAGTTAACACCAGCACATTACTTTCATTTACTTACTTAAATCTTCCACAACTCTGGGTTCTCAATTCAAGTCATTGTCAGGGTCCGCAAGCATGCGGAAGACCTGATGGTCCGTTTTAGGGATCTCAGAGCACAAAAGACACAGCAGGGGACAACTCAGTTTACTCAATCAAAAATGCACTTTATTTAGTGCCCACAAATGTGATAGTAGGGAGAGAAATAAGGAATAGTAAGAAACATAGAAAAGAGGGGAAAGGGATTATAGCTACCAAAGTGGAGGGACGAGTCCTTGAGGCGTAGAGATGCCTATAGACGCGAACTTCTCCAGTGGAGTGTACACAAAGTGAGCGGGGGTTCTCCAGGGTTTTTATAGGTTGGTCACGGCAGGAACCAAGGCGAGGGGCACAAAGCCAAAGCGGGAACCACCTGTGTCTCAGGAACAAGCTGCAAACCGTACCGTACCTTCAGCACGGACAGGCCAGTTCGAACATGCAGGCTTGGCTCAGTCCACTGTGACCAGTTCCATTGTTCTTGCACTCCGCTCCCATGGGAATGCATACCAGTCCTCTGAGACTTGGCAAACGTTCCACCTCAGCCAGGCCAGGGGCTCCCTTCAGAGTCTGGGGTCTAAGTTCTCAATCTTTGGAGACAGTTGTGAGGCATATCACATCTTTGGACAGCCTCTGAGTTTTTTTCTAAAAAAACCAATCTTTAATTTATTCAGAGAGAGAGAGGAGTCTCTCTCGCACCACAGACTCCCCATAGGAAACACAGGTCCATCTTCCGTGTTCTTATGTCACCCATGGCACTACTCGGAGAATTCTACCAGGGTGACACTTTTTTTTATGTCTAGTGCTTTCACTACCGTCCATGGAACAAAACTTCATAGGGCTCTTTTAAGGATGTTTAGCCAAGTACTAAAAACTAGCTATTTTTTTATATTGGGACTAGCAGTTTCTCCCAAATTTACCCCTGGGGCTGAGGGTTTCAAGAACAGGACACAGAGTTTTTGGCTTTGAACCAAAAAGCATTCATCCAAATACAGCCTTATTTATATTCAGGAAAGTCAGGGTCTGTCTATGGCTAAATTATGCAAGGAAAGTCCAGCTCAAAGGCCACTCCTCTTCATCTTTCGCAATCAAGGGGGTTCTTTTTATCTTCCTTTATCATCTTGGTTCCAGGCTGTCCTCTTTCTTCTGAAACCACCAGCCATGAGAAATCAATGTCTAGGAACAGTTCTCCTCTGCTTTAGAAAGAGTTAAAAGCTTCTGTCTCCCAGCAAGGCCACAGGCTCAGGCACTCGCAGGCTCTGGCTCCGGTAACTCCCACACACACAGCTCGCAGCTCAGCACCTTCTCCCTGGGNCCCGGGGGGGGGGGGGAGACGGGCTGAGGGGGGGGGTAGAAAGGACGGGGACAGGGACGAGGGATGGAAGGCACTTCCGAAGTTTTCCACCCCTCCATCCTGGATGGGACTAACCCAGCTCCCATCCCGTTCCTTCTCTTTTTCCCCCCCTGGGGCCTGGGCCTACCTCAGCCTAGCTCCCCTCCCCCGCCCAGTTTGGCCAGACTGGGCAGGGAAGAGGAGGGTGCTCCTCTGCTGAAAGCAGAGCTCGGAAAAAGAGAGTCCTTCTGAAAGTTCTTGCTTTTAACCCCCTGTGTCCTCAGAGGCGTGTCCAATGTCTCAGTGGTCACCGAAGGTGCCAACATCCAAACCTGGCCACTAATTAATTTGACCTCAGCTTCCTGAAAAAACTCATTTCCCCTCAAACCAGGACAAGGATAAAAGACCCACTGCTGCTCTAGCACAGTAGGTACGTGAATTGAAGGAGAGCAAAACTCAAAAAGAAAGTTCCACCAAAAAAGAAACAACTCCAGTTGCCCATAACCAAACTGCCAAGTATGATGACATATCCAATCCCTGTGGGAGATCAGGACATCTGGATGACCAACCAATATGATTAAGCAGAAGCCGTTTATTGTTTACAATAGGCTATCTTTACACATTCTAAGATTACCGTTCACGCATTCACACATTATTCGATTGGTCCCTCTATCTTGTCCACGCGTCCAGCATGCACTCTTCAGGAAATATGATTGGTTACAGTCCATTGCTTCATGGGCCTCCTTTATCTAATTTTACATTCTTGATATTTTCTTTCTCAGCTTCTTACTTAATTTAGCACTGTCTCTGTCTCAGTAACCTTGACAAATTCCTGAGGGTTCTGATAAGAATAACTTGTGTTAGTTTAGCACAGATGGTGAGGGGCAATTGGTGATTTCTTTTAAACTGACAACCAGAATCGCCAATTGCATGCAGAGATACACTTCTGGGACACACACAGCTTTAAAAGTTAGAAGGAAGCCTGGGATCGCTCTCTTTTCCTTCTGCCTTCAAAGGAGGTAAGGCAGTCCTAGCTGTCTCCCTTTGGAGGGGCCCGGGACGGCCCGGCCTGCCCGGGCCCCGGGCCTTCATGGGAGGCCCGCCTGGCCCGGTGACTCCCAGGTCGGGGGAGGGGATGATGTGCCCCCATCCCAACCCCGATCGGTTTTTAGCAGCTGGAAACCACCCTGTTCAAATACATTGCAACAATTCCCCCTTCTTCTTCTTCTTCTTGCATCAGCCAAATCCTCTTTACTGTATTTTCTACCAAGCGAGTCACCAATTTTATTAAGCATGAAATAATACAAAACAATAAAATAGCAACTAACGGTAATAACAAAGCTCATCTTTTAACTATCCAGTTATTCCCCATCCTTTAAACCATTCATCCAAACCCCAGTCATTCACAGTTGACTTCTTCATGTTATCTTGTAATTGTTTCAGTTTCTTGTGAATGGAAGTAGAATGGTTAGAGAGGTTTATACAACACATTCTTTCAAAATCCTCACACTCGTGTTCATGTGCTAATAGCAAAATCTATAGCAGCTGTATTTGGCAGTGTGCTGTGTCTAAGACTATCTATATTAGTGAGCATTTTATTTAAAATAGCTGAAGTTATATTTAATTGCTTGGATGTCCAGCATCCCAACTTATTAAGTGTAGCCAAAGCTTGAGCACCAGCAACACCTGGAGTAAGGATGATGCTGTTATTCATGCTGGACCACCCCAAAACTCTATGTGATTGTCACAATCAGATCCTAAGCTTGTGATTTATCTTTTAGTTCTCTTGCTATGTCCCGCTGTCCCAATTGTTTGATTCAGCATCTCCCACATCATAGGGGTAAACATGGTAAGTTTCTCTGAATAACAAGGCTCACTAAATGAATTACTTGGAATTGCAGGCTATGCCTCATCTCCACAGATTAAAAAGACACCTGGTGGAAGCATTCTTACAATCGCATTTTCACCAGTGCTTCCAGGATAAGTCCATTTGTGGCAATATTTAGTCACGTTCTAATTGTTTGTCCCAGTTTGGGAACACAGGTATCTGCCAGGGAAAGCTGGAGTTTCCCTTGGAATGGAGAGTGTAAATCACCCCCTTTTTTTCCAATTATAAATTTGCAGTCAGAGGCTTTTAGGCAAAGATTTGGGGATAGGAATAGCAGTTTTTTACTAGTATGTATAACAAAGCAAACAAAAACAACAACTACAGCATTAATAACAAAAACAGTTCCAAGAACCTTGAGGGCTTTGCTTCACCAAAACCCAGGGCAGTTTAGTCTTGGTGCCCCTGCAGGATCCTCAGAGCACCAAGCTGGAAACAGTGGAAAAGTCCTGGGCTGGTGACTGTGTGGCAGGATGTCCCAGCAGGGCAGGGGGAGGTGCAGGGTCACACTGTAGCAAGAGGAGCAGTGCCGAAGAAGCCGCGATGGCGGGGCAGGGCTGGCCCAGCTTCAGCAGGGTGGCAGAGGAGCTCAGAATTCCAGGGCCAGCAGATGATGGTAGATTTCCCAGGACTGGACCCCTTTGGACACAGTGAAATTCCTCTTGCAGCAAGCAGCAACCCATCCGTTGTCTCTCCCCAAACGCCAAAAAAAAGAGTGCCAAGCTGCCTCAAGCTCTGTCCTTTACCTGCCCCAAAACTCAAGTTCTCTCTCCCTCTGAGCTTTGGCCACCTCTTTGTTTTGGTCAAGTATTCTTAAGTATCCAACGCTTAGTTTCCTTGGTAACTTATGGGGAAAAAATTCTTTAGAGTAAAAAAGGAACAGACCTAACCCCCAACATTGTTAAAACAATTTGCATCTTATTAAGTCTATTACTGGTTATCTATTAAATACAGGACAAGATACATAAAAAAACCAGTTACAATCAACAAAACTTATTCAATCCAATCATGTCACTGACACAGGGTGTCACAGCATGAGAAAAATAAAAATAATGTCTAATGTCTCTAGGGGAAATTGAGATAAATGACCATTGATTTAACATCCAAATAGTTGAGACTCAGGAGAAAGTCTATTAGTTGGAAATGTTGCTCTTTGACATCACTGAATGTCCTTTTGGATTCTGGAACAGGGAATAGCTGAAGAAGTTTAGTAGGAACACTATACCATGATGATGACATAAGGCTTTTGTTGACAAATTTCCTCTGTAAGTCTCCAGACACAGCCATGTTCTGGCAGTCCTACTTTTGCTCCCATTTTGATTATGAAGGCTGGTTGGTGATGAAGTCATTTCTCTTCTCACTGAACCTCATTTTCTCAAAGGCAAAAAAAGAGATGACTACTTTTAACCTGTTGATGATAAAAACATATGTATATTTTCTCTTTAAGTTAATAAATAAATTAGGCTTTGTCTTTGTCACTCAATTGAAATTTAGATTTGATAACCCTTTTTTTTGGTAAATATGTGATGTATGTCTTTGATTATAAGCACAATAAAACATTAAGGCAAAATTATATGTGTAATGAACAACAACTTATGGTAATCAAAAAATTAGTCATATAATAAACACAAACAATAACACATGTGAAATTAAATAATTATTAAATACTAAACACTGTACCATCACCCCAGAGTCTGCAACAGCTGATAAACCTCAAATCAATGGAGATTTGGACAATCATTCTCTGGATAATTATTCTCCAAGCTCTCACCAGTACACATGGTCGGACCTAAGCTCCCCTCAGTCCATTCTATCACACAATACTGCATAACTATATCTTCACTCTTGGTGTTGGGGTCACATCTCCACTGGGCTAGTCCTCTTCCCAGGGGTCTGTTTAGGGGTATCTTTTCATTTCTCTCTCCCCTTGGGGATTTTTTACTTGCTCGTAGTCCCATCCTTCTAGCAGCCCTTTGCAACAAAAGCCCGCCTTCCCAACAGCCACTTACAGGACCTTGCCACAAAACCTGCCTTTCCAATGATGCCTTAAGTTTAACTTCCATATTTTTCAGATTCTGTGCTGCCTTGGTGTGTAGCTCTGAGCTTCATATTAAGTGTTAGTAAGTTCTCGTCACAGTGTAGGAAAACAAAGCAATCCTTTTCCAGCTTGAGAACCAAGGACAATTGTTGCCTTGAGTTTTCTGTCTTTTGTCTTTCTGTAGAACTTTCAGCGCAGCCTTAATGTAAATAATGTCTATTCTTAGAATTTTACATACTTCTCCTGTGAGAGAAGAAACGATTGATGGTGGTGTCCACCATCCAGGTCGAAGGGGTGGCGACCTGTGTAGCCAATCCCTTGACCTCTGTACATATGTATAAAAATTGGAGTCAGATAAAATTAAAATTAGAGAGTTTTCTACAACTGCCGTCTCTGGAGCCTCTCTCGAGTGTTTCTAAATTGGGACACGCCCAGCTTTGCCCCACAACAGACAATAGTTACAAACTTCAGACCCAAAAAGCATAAACAACGGGTATGTGGGGAGAGAGTTGGGGAAGTAAATAGAACTTAGAGTGGCATGTTTTAACTAATTGTAGGCATGATTAACTGATTGAGTAGTATGGGGAAGGACAAAAGGTGAAGAAAACTGCCACAATGTCCCACGCATCCTAGAGAGGAATTTGCCTCTACGTTTCAGTTTGCCAAAAAAATTTATGCAAAGTTGTGTGCAGTGATTTCCATCAAGTTTAATGGTGTTTAGGTTTCCATTAAATCCCCATATAAACAGGGGTATCTCCAATTGCTGTAACTGTTTTTCATGCTCATAGCTTAAATACCAGAAAGTTGCACAAAGGAATGATGCCTCAAAACTACTGCCCTAGATTTCAAATCGAAAAATCAGCTTTTAACCCCTCAGTGGAAAGGTCCCTTTCAGATGCTGCTCACCACTGAATTGGCTGTGCAAACCACAGAGCGGAGATGAATTCATGCCAACAGAATTAAGAGCCCAGCAGAAGAACCTAAAGAATGAACCATAACATCTAGACCAAGTGATATAGAACTGACTCTTAAACAAGGACTTGGAGGTAATGAACTGAGATAACCTGAATGATCCAAGGAATATTCCAAGGATCACAGACAACTGGGAAATAAGGCCAAGTGCATATCAACAGTTTCAAGTATGGTCTAGAAAAGTTCTGAGAAACCTTCAATATCACTCTGGAGGAGGGATATTTCCACTCCAAGCAGGAAGACCAGGACTATTGGTCAGGGAGTCCTAATGTACTGGCATTAGCATGTGATTTGTACTATTATAGTTATTTTTATTTGTGGATGAGAACTACTAGTGTCTGTTAAATGGAAAGAGCCTGAGAGACAGTGAAAAAAGCCATAATAGAAGATTAAATTAGAAAATAGAAAAAAGGAAAGTGACAAAAAATGTGGAGGGCAAGACCGGGTTGGCCTCTGTACTCGCCCCCAAGAAGATCAATTTAGTGTTCCCACTGAAATACTCAAAACTACATGACACTTGATCACTCCCCCCTCCCCTCTGCAGTGGGCTGGAGAGAATTGGAGTCACAAAAGGAAAAGGTTGAGATAAGGACAATTTACTGGAAACAGCAATGAAGTAAGACAATAAACAATAACAGCAAGAATACTAATAACAGAGTGCTGGAACCCTGGAGGTTGAAAATTTCAGGCTTTCTGAGCTGAGGGGTGCTGACCCTCAGGCAGGCACTGCATTTGACTTGAGGCCTTGGAACAGGCTTCCGAGATTGTGTGATATATAGTAAAATATAGATATATAGTAATGTGTGTGGGCCAAGATGGAGGATTCAGGGTGTTGTCTCAGTTCTTCTTCACCTTCTTCTTCACGGATTTGGGTGGCTTTCTCTAACTGGGTGAAAGATGTCTGCATTGCGAACCTCGGATGGTCACTATTGAGTCAAAAACATAAATAATATAGGTGTCACTTTCGTATTGGGTAATTATCTCTTAAATAGCCTTGGTAAAAGTTAGAAGGTCTCCATTTTGTCACGTTTCTTTAACTGGCAAGTTGGAGCTCATGCTTCGTGAGACTGTAAATACTGTAAATATATAAGATATAATAAACAATCAAGACCTAACTCAACTCTACATTTCCTGTCTCTTTCATCCTGACCTCAGCCGAGATAAAGCAGGCAGAACTGTAACAACAGAGGGTACAAGAAAAGAGGTGAACAATTCACACTTTATTGGTCACCCTGCAGAAAACCCCAAAAATCCCTGCCACACTACCCAAACCAGAAGGGAGCCCTTCCCCATCCCTAGAAAATGAAGTGGTAGAGAATAACCTCTAGAAGGTCCTAGCCATGCCCCCTGGTGGCTACTGCAAAAATTAACCCTGTCCTGGCCAGAACCAGGACATTTTCCACCCCTTATTCTATACCATCAAAATCATGCCCAAATCCTACACCTTCCAACTATATGCATACATATATGGATAAATATATATAGATATACATACATGCACACAAACAAAGGAATCATTTCCATGGTCAATGGTCATCCCTCCAAGATGTCTTGAGTTCATTTAGTCCATGGCAGTAGGTTCTATTCATCCTAGATGTCTTCTATGGCAGGAGGGCTGGTGTGCTGTTGGCTGGTTGCAAGCTGCATCAGGAGCTCATGACTGGTGTATCTGGAGCAGACTATACTCATTGTCCATGGTAGTTATGGCATACAGTGCCAGTGTCATTCAGCAACCAATATTAAACAATTCAACATTACAGACTGTTCTCACACAAAAATCAAATCCCCTTGAGGTACTCATCATGTTTCTCTGTCCCTCTGCATTACCCACCAAGTGCACCCAGGTCCTTCAGCAAAAACCAACCCACGGATGGGTTTGCCTTTGCTTGAGGCAGGACTTACCCAAATTTTTGTCCCTAAAATATTCTTCATATGCACCAAAGGGACTTTATTCCTTCTACAGTACATGGTGGTTCGGATTGGGCAGGGCCAGCTCAATTGGTAGAGCCTTAGATGTTAACTAACAAGGTGACCTTTGCTAAATGTAGATCCCAATGTTTGAAGGTCCCACCACCCATTGCTTTCAATGTGGTTCTTAACAGTCCATTGTACTATTCAATTTTCCCAGAGGCTGGTGCATGACAGGGAATATGATATATTCACTCAATTATGCCAATTTACTTTTTGCCTTTTTCTTTTATATATTCTTTATATTCTTTATACATACATTTTTAGCTCTGCAGCCTATTATTGTATTCTAGCTAGTTTTCCCAGTACTTTTCCTTGCCCTGATAGGCAGAAAGAAAAAACACATTCCAAGGCCCGTATCCTGTCTTGGTTCTCCCTAGGAACCAAGGTTGAGACCAGCTCGTCGAGACATATTTTCATAAACAAAGTTTCATTCCCATCTAAGGGGGAGGCAGGATTCAGAGAAGGTTGAACCAGGGGAATAAAGACCAGCCTTTATATTACTTCCTATATTAATGTTATCTTGAAAATGTGTTGTTTCATTTCTAGGTTCTTTAGGGCATCAGTTTTTCTGGCACACCCAGATGGGACTGGGGACCTGGCAGCCTGCCTCTGGACTGGATCGAATAAATCTTGGAAGGAATTCTTCTGTGCCGGCAACTTTTAAATAGAATTCCCTGAATGGCCTGAGGTTGACACCCTGCAGGACATAATGTAAAGGCAGGTCTTTTCGTTGTTGTGTATTGCATATTTGTGTGTGTATTGTGTATCTGTGTAATTTCAGTAATTGCTAGCAATTTCAGGAAAAATCTAGGTTCTTAGATGTGATGGCAATACAGCTGTACTGTATGCCTCATAGGAGGAGGAGGGGTTTGGCTACAAAAAGCCAATCCCTGATGACAACATAAGCAGGCAGCTATTGGCCAGTGAGCTGAGCGGTAACCAAATCATAGCTAATCAGGTTTGAATGCAGAGTCTTTTGAATAGGGTATATAAGAGCTGTGCATGCCATTAAAGCTCTCTCAGCTGCATGAATCTTGGATGTTGTGTTGTATCTCCGCCTCCCCCGACCGCAACACTTAGGAACCAAATTGCGACCTTTTATGGGATCCCACTGATTTTGTAAGGTTTTTTAGGTTGCTTATTGTACCCGGCATGGTGTGGAGGCAGAGTTGCTTTTGGAGTGGTTTCTCAAGGGGTTTTTCCTTTCAACGCTTTTCGCAGCTCGCCCCAGATCTGCTGGGGAGGAGGCAGGGCGAGTGTGCGTGCCACTGGCTGAGGTTGTTTATTGGTGGAAAGAAGAAAATGTCCCTCAGAAGGATTTTTTTCGTTTTTAGCACACACAGGTTTTGACTGGTGTATTCACCTAGGGACATCTGGGCATCAACAGGACAGGATTCTCTGAGCGGCCAGGGGACAAGGGAAAAGGGAGGTGGGGCACCCACCTCCTATATTGTGGTGAACATGGACGATATTCCATCTGTGGGAAGAGAGGTCCCAGACCTCAGTGGGTTGAAGCTGGCCAGTTCATCATTATTTGATTGGTTCTTCCATCTTGTCCATGTGTCCAGCATGCACCCTTCAGGAAACGATTGGTCCGAGCTTATCGCTCTGTGGGCCTCCTTTATCTAGGTCTTGCATTCCTGGTATTCTATTTCTCAGGCTCTTCTTTTCTTATTTTAGCCCTGTTTTTCTCAGTAACCTTGACAAATTCCTGAGGATTCTGATAACAATAAATGCAGGCGGTTTGGCTGGGGCACATTCTGGCCCAAGCTGTTCAAATACATTGCAACACTCCTTTTTATCCTAATTTCCTGGCTGCATTTCCCTCTTTCTTTCCCCATTGGCTGAGGAACTTCAGGGGTACAGAGTTTCTGAATCACCTAATACAGGTCCCCTTTCTAAGGTGTACCCCTCCTTTTCTTTTCCTTTTGTCTCTGTTCTTTTTCTCTAAATCCAGGGATTTAGCACAGCCTTGGGTGACTAAGAGTTTGGGTCAATTAGTGGAATTCCTATGGAATTTATGGTTCCACTCACTGCTTCTTTCACCTCTCAGTATCTGGCTTTATCTACTAGTAGACCCACAGTTTATTTGTAAAGACACCTGTCATAGATTAACACAGTTTGGTTTTTTGGTTAATGGAATATTGCCTTGCTAGGACCTGGGACTTTGTTTTGGAAAGGACAGAAACCTATCAAGGACCAGTTTTTGGATTGACATGTAGTTTTGACCACTCAGAAAACGGAATGCGACTTTTGGTAATACCCATATAAAGCTGAGACTGGGTTCGAGCCTTGCTTTTCTTCTTGCCTGGAGACCAGGTAACATCATAGGCCGGGTGAGGAGGGCCTTGCTTAGGCCCCACTGCCCCAGGGTGGCTGGGCCTGGCCAGGCCTCCGAGAGCCCCTGCGGGCTTCCGAAAGCCGCTGCTGGCAGAGGAGGCAGGGCCAGGTGAGCTCCTGGTCCTCCAGCTGCCAGCAGCAGTGCTGCAGTTTGGCAGTGCTGGCCACATGTCTGGGGCCACGGTGGAGATTGAGGCCAGGCTGTGGCAGGGCTGTGCCCCAATCTCCTGGCTGCCAGCACCCCTGGGCCAGGGAGAGGATGGGATTCCTCCCCCACCCTACGCTGGGCCTCTGAGAGCAGCTCTGAGCAGCTCATGCCATCAGATTGAAGGTAGAAAAGAAGGCATCCACCAGCCTTCCCCCCCTACTGGCATGGCTTTGAAATCTTTGGGCTGCCATGGTAAAGATCACATGACCATTGCAGGCCTGGGCAAGCTTTAACTTTTTCCTGACACAGATTAAGACATTCTTAAACTTTAACCCTTCTCATAGATGAGAGAAAAGGCTAAATTGAAAACATGTAAAGAGACTATAGAGATTTCAAAGTCAGTAAAGGAAGAATGACTTCTTAAGTGGGAAAGATGACAAGTTGCCTTGGTTCTAGGCTGTAAATTTCCTATAAGTTATGGTAATAGACTGTAATATGAATATGCTAGAATAATCTTTTAAATTGTAAACAATATAAATTGGGGAGATAATTTGTGGATTTGAGCAAAGGTATCTGTGATGGACTGAGTGAATATTGAATTAGTAGCTGTGATCCCATGAGAGGTTGAACAAAGAAAGATGAGAAGACACCCTATGCCACTGAAGAAGTGAGAAAACATCTGTTTCCTGAGTTGAAGGATTTTTTGCTTTTAAAGTTGCTCATTTTTAAAAGGTGACACTTGAATCTGTGAATTTACAACTTATATGTGTGGTCACGGAAAAGGCTACGTAAATGAGAGGTTCTACAATTGCAAAATTTCTTGGGCGGGCTGCTTTTGTGTAAGTTAGAAGTCACAAGCAGACTTTTTCTCTTGTGAAAAGGTGCCAAACAACAGGAGAGACTTCTTTCTCTCAAAGACTGAATGAATGACTATTTTATAAGTGGTACTGACCTGAAGTTCTGAGTTTTGCCTCTTTACATTGTTTGTAAAAAATAAACAGTTTGTGGTGGGAGAAAGGGTTTGTTTAGAAATTAATTTGTGTTTTTTTTCCTTTTCCTTTGCTTCTCTTAGTGTGCGTTAACAAAATCTATCTGTTTTTCTTAAGTTGGGGCCTGTTTTGCCTTTTTCTCCCAAAATCCTATCTCCAAGTTGGCAAACAAAATTCGGCGAACGTGAAACCACCACATAAATAGTGCCATGACTTGAATAGTGAACCAAAACCACTACAACACCTCCTTCTCATTCCTTTCAATCCCTCATCTTTTTATTTTTTCAATAACTGTCTTTACAAACTTTAGTTATCATTGACTTAATTTTCTGTTCCTGAGTCTTTTATGGTTTTGCAATTATTTGCAGTGACATAATTTTCTGTCTTTTTGTAGCCATTTTCTGGATCTGTAGGCATGGCTACTACCTACATCCTCTTGATCACATTTGAATAAGTTGCACTAAGCAAGGGATCATATATAGTAAGATTAGAGTTGCTATAGCACATAAAAGGAAAAAAAGCATTTGTTTAACCCATAGTCCACCAGGTAACCACGAAAACATGTCCCATTCCCATCCTTTCCACGTTTGTACCTGTACATGAGCTAACTTTATTATTCCCTTTGTTATTTGTTTCACCACCTGTCCATTGTCATTTATTTGCAAACAGCAGTTTGAGTCATTTAATTTGGCACACACTCCCCCTTCTTCTGCTAATAGACAATCTAATACCATTCAATGTTGAAATATCACATTCCTCATCTGGGTGGATTGGTCAGCAAGAAGGTCAAGACAAAAGACAGCTTGTAATCTAATTATCTGATTTAAATCACAAATGGGTTCTCTGGCACCTGATATTAATTTATTAGGATTCCATGTGGCTGGTTCATAGTGTTGTATGATTTGCTCAGGTGATCATTCATCTTTTCCCCACTTTTGGGTGCTCCCTCCAGCCAGGGATGCATCAGTTGCCCACTTTTCTCTAATTAGATCATCATATACTTTGATTCCTAACATATTTCCCTGAACTTGTGGTAGCAAAAAGAACAACGGTCTAATATACCCTACATAAGATATTCCTGACCAGTTTGGAGGTAACCTGCAGTAAGCATGTTGGCCACAAATGCAGTGATGCCCTTTCAAAGCCCAGGTCCTGTTGGCAAAGGGATCTTCCCAATTTCCATCATCACTTGGTGGGTCAAAATACAGCATGCTTCCTGGGCCTAAGAGTCCTCCAACAATAGTTGCCCCACCATAAGAATCACAATATTTGCATTTCCAAGCTCCCACATGAGGTTTCTACCTGCAGTTGCATCCCAGATCTGTTTTGTTAGATCTGGACCAGAACTTATTAAAAAGGTTTGAGTTCCATTCCAGTGTTGCCACTGATAGTCACGGACAACATGTGTCTTACTTGGGGAATTATCTCGGGGGCATCTTAAAAATAAGTAGTCAAAAAACCTGTCCTTCCCCATTGCTTTACAGCCTTAAAAATCCTTTCAGTAATTATGGTAGGAACACCTTACCCAGCTACCATTAGTGAGCTTAACATGCATTTCATTCCATCTGCCTCAATATTTGGAACAATCGTAAGAAGGGCAGTTGGGAGTCGAATAATCTAAACCCAAAGATAAAGTGCAGCTACAAACACTTTTTCCCACGTATATGCCTCCTGTTTTACTTAGACAATAAATGCCTCTTTTAGAAGAATGAAGCCGCCATGGACTTCCTTTCTCAACCCAAAATCCTGTTCTGTTATGGACCTCACTCAGGGTGCTCACACACCATTTAGGTTTGACTGGGCTGGCCACCGATGGCCAGTCTTCAGATTCTCCTGGTCCTACGCAGACCCAACATTTGCCGGACTTAAAGGTTTTGCTACTTCTTCTCCTAGGACTAAAAAACAATTCTCCAACCTTTGACCTAAACCTAACTGACAATATAAAGTATATAAAGTATATAATGGTGTAATCTAATCTCCTAATCTAATTCTCACATTGTCATCTGCACCACCTCTGGTGAGTGAAGGCACAGAAACAACTTAAAGAAAACAATGATAGCAAGGATTAGCCCCCCAATGACTGGAGATCTGAAAGGAGGGATGCCCATACAGACTACTTCAGCAGACAGTCTGTGGGTAGGCATACAAGGCTTTCCCTGATATTGACACACTGCCTACTGCTCCGGTCTACTCCTGCAGAGTGTCAGTTGTGGCCTCCCATTCTTTTTCTCCAGCTGAGATGTCCAAATCTCTAGGACCTCAGAGACCTTGACCTGAGTGTGATGGGTCCACCCATGTTCAGCTGTCTTGACAGCTGTTTCTGTGGTCAGTAACACTTCGAAAGGTCCATGCCACTGATGCCTTAAGCTTTAGCTTTCATATTTTCAGATTCTGTCCTGCCTAGGGATGTAGTTCTGAGCTTCATATTAAGTGCCAGTAAGCTCTCTTCACAGAGTAAGTAGACAAAACAAATCCTTTTTCTGCAGAGAACCAAGGACAACTTTCATCCCAGCAGCATTAGCAACAGTGGACTGAAGGGAGGAACAAGAAGGATGAGACCTCACAACCTGAAGCTGTAATTGGACAATTAAACCCCAATATGCAAATGGACCAAAACTTATAAAAATGTAAGATCTTGTGACCGGTACGCCATTTTTGTGACTATTCTTAGTCCACCCTGGGTGCAGCCTTGGTCAGGCTCCTGTCCTGCCCAAGGTGGATCCTGAAGGCCTTTCAATAAATACCTATTTTATTCTCTAGCTCTGTCCAGTCTCTGTTTCAGGTCAGCCTTCCTAGGCATCAGTTCGTCCCATCTGGGTTGCCAGGTTCCATTCTATTCCTAAAGCAGTCCTTTGAAGAATTTTTCCTGTAAAATGAGTTCCCCTATCTGAATCTATTGCTTCCACAATGCCATATCTTGGAATTATTTGTTCCAAAATACTTTAATAACTAATCCTGTAGTTGCTGAAACAGTTGGAAATGCTTCTGGCCACTTTGTTATCTGACATACTATTACCAGAAGATATTTAAACTTTGCCACTTGTAGCATTTCAGTAAAATTCACCTGGCATCTTTGGAAGGGAGGTACAGCCCAAGGCCTCCCTCCCCTGGCAGTTTTCTTTAGAACCCTGTTATTGGTTTTAGCACAAATCAAACAGCTTTCAATAGTTTGCTTTGCCAGAGTAAAAAGACCCACAGCAACATACACTTTGAGGAAGGCTTCTGCCAATTCTCGAGAGCCCCAATGGCTCCCTTCATGAAGTTGTTTTAATATCTATAAGGCCAGAGCTTTTGGTATCCACTGCTCACCATCCCTTGTAAACCAGTTATCCCCTCTTTCCTCTTCCCCACTCTTTTTAATTATCTCAAGCTCCTCTGGTGGAAAAGACAGTTTCTCTGGAAGTGATGCAGTTACTGGGAGCAAGGGGAGGATCTTAGAGATTTCTGGCAACAATGCAGCTTTCCGTGTTTCTTCATCACCCAGTCGGTTACCTATTGCCTGCTCTGAGCACCCTGTCTGGTGTCCCCTAACATGTATTATTGCCACTCATTTTGGTAAATTCACCAACTCCAATAAGCAAGAAATTAGGCCCTCATGAGCTAACGTTTTTTCCTTCAGGTTAATAAACCTCTTTCTTCCCATAATTTCCCAAATGCATGTATCATCCCATATGCATATTTAGAATCAGTAAAAACATTCACTATCTTGTCCCGATATAATTCACAGGCTCTCACAAGAGCATACAGCTTCGCTGTCTGAGCTGACCATGTAGGTGGCAACCTCCTCTCTTGCTTTAATTCCCCTTCCATTAATGATATCTTATCCTGTAAATCACTTCCCTTCTACCACCCTTGAAGGCTCATCAATAAACACATTTTCTCCCTCGGGCCAGTAAGCATCTTGTAAATCTTCCCTAACTGGGGTCTGGAGATCTAACACTTGAATGCAGTCATGGGTTTCATCCTGGCCCCCCTCTACAGGGCAGTTCAGACAGGAGGCTGGGTTGAACCCTTTCCCACTTTTCAATTCTAAGTCTTCCTGTTCCATTAAACAAGATTCATACTTGTCTAGGTTACAATGTAAGATGAAACCAAAAGGTATGTATTCTATCACCATCTTCATAAACTGCTAAAAACAGGTGGGGCAGTGTTCTTAATCTCTTCCATGACTCATCCCTGATAAATCACTCCAGGGGGGTATCTTCTGCTCATAGGCCATCAAGGCCTTACTGCATGACTCATAAAATTACATCATCCTGTTGTGAAATGCTCTGCCCAGGGGGAGGAACCAAGCATTCCTACCTGGATATAATCTGAGGTTTGGAACACCACAGGATGCCCTAACTACTGGATTCCTGGGGACAAGACCTACATAATCACCACTGGACCCTCAGAGGAAGACCAGACCCTTCTACAGGATCACCACTTCAACAGAACCACATCTATCACTTCAAGAGGACCGCAGTCACCATTTAATCAGACTGCTACCACCACCCTGACCAACAGGGTGTAAGTTTGTGCCAGTGTTTTCTGATTTTATTTTAATTTTCCTAATAAATTGTAGTTCTGACTTAGAATCTCTCACTGGTTTGCTTTCAAACTAGTACAATACTGTAATAACCAAGTGCTGGTCATCCACAAAGAGGGTCTTTCAGTTAACAAAGCTTTAACCTGATGTGAAACTTCAAAAATCAGATATCCTCCTGTTGTCAGTTTTTGGGCCTCAGTTACCATTAAAGCCATGGCTGCACAGTTCTGAAGACAATGAGGCCAACCTCCGGCCGCTGGGTCTAACAGTTTAGAAAAATAAGCAACAGGCTGCGGTGTTCCCCCATGTTCTTATACCAGAACTCCTTTAGCATGGCCCTATTAACATCCGCATATAACTCAAATACCTTTTCTGAGTCTGGAAGACCTAAGAGCAGGGCATTAACCAATTTTTCTCTTAATTTTCTAAGGCTTTGCTCTCCTTCTGGTGTCCATACCACAACATTAAGACTGTCTTGGGTTAAAAAGTCATATAGGTCTGGCTAAAACAAAAAAATCCTCAATCTGTGATCTGCAGTACCCCACCAATCCTAAAAACTGCCACAGCGCCTTTTTTGTAAAATTCCTTGTATTCCTTGTATTCTTTCTGGATCAATACACCATAACGCTCCAGTCAAAATGTGTCCCAAATATTTAACCTTTTCCTCTACCAACTGCTCCTTCTTTTCAGACACTCTAAGCCCCATTTTAGCAAGAAAATGAAGCAGCTTCACAGTAGCCTCTTCAACCACCTCTTCCTGTTCCCCTGATAAAAGCAAATCATCCACGTACTGCAACAACCTAACTCCTGAGGGTGGAGTAAACTCTCTTAATATTTTCTGCAAGACTTTCACAAAGAAAACCAGTGACTGTATATCCCTGCAGGAGGACTGTTCATGTCAATTGTTGTTTTACCATTTTCCCTCCTTCTTCTTGTTCCCACTCAAAGGCAAAATACTGTTTACTGTCCTCAGTTATCAGACACCCCAGAAAGTATCCTTCAAATAGGTGCTTTTTGGATACCACATGTCCTGGTTGCTTCAAAGTAATTTTGAGAGGCTCTATGTCTAATTTTCTGTATTTCCCTGGGGCTGCTGTGGGAGGAATGTCCATCCCCCCCACCACAGATGGTTGATGCATATGGAAAGAGACAACCCAGGAGTTGAAAGGCCCAGCAAAGCGTCTTCTCTGGCACCAAAAGGGCTCAGGCCTCAACTAAGAATCACCATCTTAGTCTGGAGAGCAGAAGTGGGGAGAGATAAAGAAAATAAATATTCCTGACTAAGAGACACTGTTTTACAAACTATAAAAGCACACACAGTTATCACATAGGTAGAAGCCTCTACACACACACCCTGAAGGCATAAGGGACTTCTCCCCAGAGTTTGGATGACAAATCCGTGCTTACTTTCCTGGGAACTGGGGGAAAGGATCTCAATGTGTGCTCCACCAACAATTGGATGGTAAGATACATTGAATCCTAAGCTTATAATATTTCTTTGCTAGCTGTAATTGAAAAGGGTACCTTATCATGCACTGTATGTTAACCTACTAGTAGCCTTTTTTTTTTTTTGTCCTTGTTCCTGTGTAGTATATAGTCTGTGTTAAGTCTTATGTCTGTTAGTTTTGTGTCTATTAAATAAATAATTCGTTCTATAATAGGCAGAATCAGCCATTGTTAAAGAACTTGTGAACGAGAGTGGGTATTGAGGTGCTGGCCACATCAATAAAGCTACTGCCTGCTGCCAGAGGCCTGGGCAAAAGGCAAGGAGTTATCTAAACCCCCATATACATACGTAACAGCAGCCTACACTTCTGGGTTTGTTTCAGCATAAGCCTTCTCAGACATTTTTCACAAAGTTACCACAGTGTTATGTTGCAGTGCGTAAATTGGGTTTTCTAATGTTCTGTATATTTTGTTATATGTTTGTAATGGCTTGTTCCTACCCCCCTATCCCAAACCCCCGATGGTGTTTCCCTTGTGTTTCCCTTGTCAATCACCTTGTAAGATCTAGAAGATTCTGGGGAAAAAGCCCTAGGATTTGATAAGGTACCCTGGTACCTCCTTCTTTCATTGTTCTGTTAAGTTCCCCAATTCTAGATCACTCCCCCCCTCCCCTGGGATTGGCTCCAAGTTCTCCTCTGCCCAGATACGCCCCCTGTACTTAAAGTGAGGACAGGGGGCTGCCAAGCACTCTCACTCTGGGGTTCTGGCCCTCTCGCTGTGGGGCTCTCCCTCCCTGCACTGTCCATCTGCACATGGGAGGTAACCAAGAGGAATAAAGCCAGCTAAAACCCAAGCACAGTCCACTCTTTCTTCCACGCCATCGACCACGCTTCAGCCTGAGGTTCAGACCCACCAAGCCTCTCACATATAGAAGCCAGGGAGCAAGCTAGCTGGTGAAGAGCTCCCCCAGCGCGTTTCTATATATGCGACCATTGATATTGCCAATGCCTTATTCTCCATTCCTTTGGCAGCAGAGTGCAGGCCCCAGTTTGCTTTTACCTGGAGGGGCGTGCAGTACACCTGGAACCGGCTGCCCCAGGGGTGGAAACACAGCCCCACCACCTGCCATGGACTCATCCAGGCTGCACTGGAGAAGGGTGAGGCTCCAGAACATCTGCAGTACATCGATGGCACCATTGTATGGGGGAACACCCTAGGGGAGGTCTTTGAGAAAGGCGAGAAGATTATCCAAATTCTACTGAAATCTGGTTTTGCCATTAAACGAAGTAAGGTTAAGGGACCGGCTCAAGAAATCCAGTTCCTGGGAGTCAAGTGGCAAGATGGACATCGCCAAATCCCCACAGAAATAATCAACAAGATCACTGCCATGTCCCCACCTACCAACAAGAAAGAAACACAAGCTTTCCTAGGTGCCATAGGTTTTTGGAGGATGCATATTCCTGAGTACAGTCAGATTGTGAGCCCTCTGCCTGGTTACCCGCAAGAAGAACACTTTCCACTGGGGCCCTGAACAGCAACAAGCCTTTGTTCAGATCAAGCAAGAGATTGCTCACGCAGTAGCCCTTGGCCCAGTCAGGATGGGACCAGATGTGAGGAATGTGCTTTACTCCGCAGCCGGGAACAATGGTTTGTCCTAGAGCCTTTGGCAGAAAGTGCCTGGGGAGACTCGAGGCCGACCATTAAGATTCTGGAGCTGAAGTTACAGAGGCTCCGAAGCCAATTACACCCCCACAGAGAAGGAGATCTTGGCCACCTACAAAGGAGTTCAAGCCACCTCAGAAGTGATTGGCACTGAAACACAGCTGCTTTTGGCACCCCGACTACCGGTGCTGGGGTGGATGTTCAAGAGAAAGGTTCCTTCCACGCATCACGCCACTGACACCACATGGAGCAAATGGATTGCCCTCATTACACAGCGCGCCCGTATTGGAAACTCAAATCACCCTAGGATTCTGGAAATTATAACAAACTGGCCAGAAGGTGAGACTTTTGGATTATTGTCTGAAGAAGAAAAGCAAGTAACACGTGCCGAGGAAGCCCCACCATATAATGAGCTACCGGAGACTGAAAGACGATATGCTCTCTTCACTGATGGCTCCTGCCAAATTGTAGGCGCTAACTGGAAATGGAAAGCTGCAGTATGGAGCCCCACACGATCAGTTACACAGGCTACCGAGAGACAAGGTGGATCGAGTCAGGTTGCAGAGCGTAAAGCTGTCCAGCTGGCTTTGGATATTGCTGAACAAGAGAAGTGGCTGAGGCTCTGTCTCTACACTGGCTCATGGATGGTAGCTAATGCTCTGTAGGGATGGCTGAATCGCTGGAAAAAGGCCTACTGGCAGCGCAGAGGGAAACCCATCTGGGCCGCTGACATTTGGCAGGACATCGCCGTCCAAGTAGAGAGGCTGACCGTGAAAGTTCGACACATGGACGCGCACGTACCCAAGAGCCGGGCTAATGAGGAGCATCGCAACAGTGAGCAGGTGCACAAAGCTGCCAAGGTGAAAGTATCACGGGTGGATCTAGATTGGCAGCACAAAGGAGAATTGTTCCTAGCTCGTTGGTCCCATGATGCCTCTGGTCATGAGGAAAGAGATACAACATACCGATGGGCCTGTGACCGAGGGGTGGACCATACTATGGACAGCATCTCACAGGTCATCCACAACTGTGAGACCTGCGCTGCAATCAAACAGGCCAAGTGAGTGAAGCCTCTGTGGTATGGTGGACGATGGCTGAAGTACAGGTATGGGGAAGCCTGGCAAATTGACTACACCACCCTTCCCCAAACCCGCCAAGGAAAGCGCTACGTGCTGACCATGGTGGAAGCCACCACTGGATGGCTGGAAACCTGCCCTGTGCCTCATGCCACTGCCTGGAACACCATCTTGGGCCTTGAAAAGCAAGTCCTGTGGAGACACGGCACCCCTGAGAGAATTGAGTTGGACAATGGGACCCATTTCAAGAACGGCCTTATAAACACCTGGGCCAGAGAACATGGTATAGAATGGATATATCACATCCCTTATCATGCACCAGCTGCCGGGAAAGTTGAACGGTGCAATAGACTACTAAAGACTGCCCTGAAGGCACTTGGCGGGGGGACCTTCAAGAATTAGGAAAATAAACTTAGCCAAAGCCACCTGGATGGTCAACACCTGAGAGTCTATCAATCGAGGTGGTCCTGCCCAGTCTGAACCCTTACACACAGTGGATGGACACAAAGTCCCTGTGGTACACATGAAGGGCATTTTAAGAAAGACTGTTTGGATTAACCCCACCTCAGGCAAAGGCAGACGCATCCGTGGGATTGTCTTTGCTCAAGGACCTGGTTACACTTGGTGGGTAATGCAGAAAGATGGAGAAACCCGTTGTGTACCACAGAGAGACCTAATTTTAAGTGAGAACAGTGTGTAAGGTTTCATTCTGTATGTATATATGTATATCTCTGTAAGAATGTATTGGTTTGAGTATGATGTAGATGGCAATAAAATAAGGGGTGGATTATGCCCTGAGTTGTAGTATAGGAGGTGTACAAAGTATCCCATCACCATCTTCATGAACTGTTGAATCCAGTTGTTGGAGCAGTGTTTCCCAGATCCCCTCCCCCTGGGCCATCTTCTGTTAATGGCCCATCAGATGCCTTGCTGTATGACTTCCGGGAGCGATCTCTCTCTAATGGGCCATCAAGGACCCCCTGTAGGACTCATCATCCCATTGTGAGATGCTCTGCCTAGGGGGGAGGAACCAAGCATTCTCACCTGGATATAATCTGGGATTTGGGCAGCCTTTACCCACTGGATTCCCAGAGGACCAGAGCTACCAGACCTTTCTACGGGATCACTGCTTCAGAAAGACCACCTCATCTGGACTGCTTCCATCACCCTGCTCAGGTTGTATCCTGACTCTGTCAGTGGTCTTTTGTATTATTGCATTTATTTTATTTCAGTCTACTTTTTGCCTTTCTTCTTGTTAAATTATATTTTCTGACTTGGAGCCTCTCACTTGGTTTGCTTTCAAACCACTACAGGATCCTAGTGGACAATAAGCTGAATATGAGTGAACAGTGAGCTGCTGTGGCAGAGAGCCAACAGGATGCTGGGTTGCATCAACAAGGGCACCAGCAGCAGAGATAAAGAAGTCATTCTCCTACTCTACTCAGTGCCTTGTCAGGCCACACTTGGAAGACTGTGTTCACTTTTGGTCCCTGATATACAAAAGATGTGGGCAGGCTGGAGAGGGTCCAGAGAAGGGCCACAAAGATGATTCAAGGACTGGGACTGTGCCATGTGAAGAAAGGCTAAGAGAACTGAGTTTGTTCAGCCTTGAGAAAAGAAGGCTAAGGGGAGACCTTATCACCGTGTTCCAGTATTTAAAGGGTGGCTACAAAGAAGATGGAGACTTCCTTTTTACAAGGAGTCATATGGAAAAGACAAGGGGTAATAGGCACAAGTTACTCCTCAGGAGATTCCAATTCGACACGAGAGAATTTTTCACAATGAGAACAATCAGCCATTGGAATAATCTCCCCAGAGAAGTGGCAGATTCCCCAACGTTGGACATTTCTTAGGTTTACTAGGTCATCTTGTCTAGACCATGCTTTTGCCAAGAAAGATTGGACCAGATAATCCTTGAGCTCTCTTCCAATCTGGTGTTCTATGATTCTGTGACAGAGTATCATAAACCCTGAAGATAATACCAAATGGGCAAACTGAGCTGCTGCTTAGTTGCCATAGTTCAATTTTTTCTTGCAATCTGAAATACACTTTCTACTGGAGACTCATTTTATATATAATTTTTGATGATTAGGTAACTACATATTATTTAAATAAAAACCAAACACAAACCAACCAACAAACCTTCTCTTTCCCATCCCTAATTGTTAAGATATCTCTGCCTGTGAACCCTGGACAGCATATGATTATCCCCTTTTCACACTTTCTTTTCACACTTTGCTAGTGTCTGCTGGTGCTGCTTTCACTTTGTAAGTTTTGCGCATGTCCCTGTTCAAAATCCCCCTCGAAGAACAAAACCAAAACACAAATATAAATAACAGTGCAACATAACAAAACAAATAGCATTCTAACAGTTTGGCAAGTGATGAATTCACCTGAGATTAAGTGATCTTTAGGCAGTCTGTAACAAAACACTGCTTTGCAATAAAAACAGAAAGGCAACAAATTCTTTTAAGAAATCAAGTAGGTATACAACATTGATCACGTCTCTTATTGCTTTCCTTCTGTTATCTCTTCCCCCACCTATCTGTTGCTTGCCTACTACAATTGGCTGCAAAACATACAGCAAGGATTGACTTTGAAGGCGTGTAATGTTTGTAAATAAATCCACAATAGGATCCAAGCTGAAGAGGTGATACAGGATCAGCCTACTAAGACAATGTTGAGCATGTGCATATGCAGGTAAAGTCCAGGCTACATCAAATTAAAAGAAAAGAAAAAGTCAGGGCATTTGTCAGCCTTCATCTCTTTTTTTTTTTTGGCAAAGCTGTNAAAAAAAAAAAAAAAAAAAAAAAAAAAAAAAAAAAAAAAAAAACACACCAAAAAAACCCCAACAAAACCCCAAAAATAAAAGCCACAACAACCCAGTGCATTTCAGCATCAATTGCTAGGAATAGAAAACAAAATTCACAAGTTTGACAGTTATAATGATATGTGACATTTCCAGTCCAAGGGTTATTGAAATAATTGAAAAAGTTCTAGTTAGACAAAACTTTGGATAAACAGTAATAGAAATATTAGATCCAGTGGAAGGCTTTAAACTACAAGTTGATGGCAATTTAAGGATAAGCATGAATAACTGCTAGAAAAAAAAAATTCTCCTTTACTCACACAGAAGTCTTTTGAATTATCTGATATGTACAAAAAAGATGACTTGACACATATTACTGTAAACATAATTTAAGAAATATTTAATTGAGAGAAGTGAAGAAGTTTTTCTTGAAATGGCAGAAATTTATCAATTAAAAATCATTCTGCTTTTAAATTAAAGTAGTTAATCCTCAAATAGCCTATGGGATGTTTCAAAAAGTTCATGTGTTCGAAATCTTACCTCTTCTTCCTCTCTACAGGAGAAATAAAGGGTACAAACCTGCTAACTTAGGTCAGAAAAACTAGATGTAAGAATAGTTTAAGCGTACATTGCATCTTTTAGACAACATTGAATCAGTTAACTTCATACAGCCCTTTTTTCTGCATTTCAAGCCGGGGGGGGGGAAGTTGTGCTACATAATGCTCTTTTCCTAAAGTGGATCAATTCAGACAAAATTTGGCCAGAGGACACTTTCTTTCACTTGTCCCATATCACTTCTTTTTCTTGAAAAAGAAAAAAAACAACATGAAAAGCTTTGAAATTTGCATCTCATTCATGGTTATTCGGTGGCTGCATTTTTCGTTCTGTGAAGGCCAAAAGCATTGAAGAACTGTGTACTTCAGAAAACCTAAGTCATAAATTAAAACCAATACATTGCTTTTCCACATGAAACTGCTGAAAGGCCTACATTCACAGAATTTAAACACACATGTAGGCAAAACAGTTTAGTGGTTGCTATAAATTGTTAGGAAGCAGCAGAGGTAAAAGAGTTGAAACCTTATTTTTAATACACACATTTTTAAAAGTTATGTTTCTAAAATGGCAAACAACACTTGGAAAAACTCCAGAAAGTATTAGACTGGGGAAGAGTGTTGCCAAGAAAAATGACCTCCCAGGTTGGCAGCTCCAGGAAATAGCATGATGGAGAAGCCAAGGCACCGCATGGAGCACCTTTTAAATGTAAGGTTGCAGAGTTCATGTAAAAAAAAAAAAAAATTATAAAAAGGGTAACCCATGCTGTAAATCAGGCATGGAAAACTCTTCAATGCAATTCATCTGCATCTTGCAAACAAAAATCCTCCTCAAAACCAACTTATTCCATGTTCATAATTTTAATGGTTTCATCCAATTTTAGGAAGGAGAAACAGTTTTCTAAACTTATTCCATCAGACAAAAAAAAAATCAGTCACAAACAATATATAAATCATCATAGTCTGACAGATATACCTACTTCTGTATATAGGGGAGGAGGCAGAAAACGAAACTCCTGGATATATGCAAATAATGGTCCTTGCAGTGCTCTCTGAAAATCATCAAAAGCAGCTACAGGTGCAAGGCCAGACTGTCTGTTTTCCTCTGTGACCACTTCTGCATAGCTAGGAGGTGCTGGAGGGAGAAGGTACATACAGTTCAAACAACAAGGTCTTATGCATGACAAAATATACACCATGATAAATATTAAACTTCAACCACTGAAAGATTCACCAGCAGATAAACAATAACTTAAAAATTGTTAAACAAAAAAGAGAGACTATTTTGTTTTATTCTGATATTAAGCTTATGTTCAAAGACAGACTGACCATTGTTTATTGTGGCTTAATTATCTCCTTAAAATTTAAATCAGACCAAAGATAATTTAATCTCTGTACAGGTAGAAATGACAGAACATTGCAGTCTTCTGTACTCTAGAAGTCTCCAGGTCTGGGATTTGTACTTAAAAAAAGCAAGATATTAGATCTGCAAAAAGAGAAGGAAGGAAATACATAATTCTTTCTTTGGCCATGAGAGATCTTCCATAGAAAAGAATATTATCTTTTCACAAAGCCTTGGCTACTAAGGCTGATGAGAAAGCCCAGAAACTGCTATTATGGGTTGCAATGCCTTATAACCAAGGATGTAATTGGGATACTGGAAGCGGAAGCAATGAAGTTATGCACAGATACAATGGTATCCTGTGCTTTTATTTCCGCCACTTTCCAAAGAAGCTAGATTTCACTGCCTGTCCTAGAGACAGAAAGGCAGGGAGGGAAAAAAACACCTTGCTCTACACAGAACAAGCAAGTGGCAAGAAAACATCCACAATGGATTTCCTGCGGGCTTTATTATAAAAGGATGTAATTTGACACTGTTAACAAGACTGCAATGAATAAAGCAGACAAAAATCAAAAGAGAGTAGCAAATTGATTGGGATTTGTATTATCAAGTTACCTTCTAGTCTTTCAGGCAGAGTCAGACCAAGCCAATTTGTGTTCATGCTATCCTGGCTGCTTACGGTTGATGTTCTGCTACCAAATGGATGTAGAGGAATGGTACCAATGACCAGTGGTAAGTTAAGGAATAAATCCACAGCTCCTGGAATATCAACATATACCTGATAAAAAATGAAACAAGTATATGATTAAAATGTGAGGTTTTATCAACATTTCATAAGTATTAGTCTAAGTTATCTTTCTATGAAAGTTTTCATGAGGAGCTTGTTTCTAATAGCCCCTTTTAGGGCCCATGCTCCTATGGAGACATGAGCTCTTCAAGTTAAGAAGTCTTAACATGAGCCCTCACATAGAAATGCAGTCTACTCATTAAATGCTTGCTTAGTTGACAGACAGCTGCTTTAAGAACTTGCATGATTTAAACTAAATTTACTTACCAGACCTCCTGTCATGACACTAATACCAGAACATGTATTTCTTTCATAACTAATGATCACAAAATGCTGTGCTAGAAATTTGTATGGCATGTTGGAAGCTACTCACTCTCACGAGTGAAACAAACTACCCAACATACCATCAGTGAATACTCCACACGGATTATACTACAGTCAAGGATTGAAGGGGAAACAGGTGGAATTTTCAACTGTTTGCCATTCCAGGTTTCTGTTTTGCCAGATGACAAGGATTCCCCACAGAGGTTGGCAACAAGCTGTCTGACTTCCTTCATTTTCCCTTTGGCATAGAATGCCTGGGTTTGGTAAATGGTTGCCTTTGGCACCACCATACGGGAAGAGCAATTCTCAATCTCAGCAAAGATCTGAATTGATTCACCTGAAACAAAAACAAACAAACAAAAAAAAACAAACAAAAAACCCTCAACAAAACACACCAGAATTTCGGTTTCTCTTTACATTTACAAGGCAGCTTAAGCAAACTTTCACATTCTTTATACTGTTATAACGATGCTGCTATCACTGCTCTACCTGAAAAAACCATCGACTGATGCTAATAGGAAACAAGATCCCCATGAGCTGTTCTAAAAGGAAAAAGAAAACAACACATCAAAAAAACCCACAAAACAGTCTAACACCCAAAACATGCCAGTCTAACAGATGAGGTCATTGAACCATCTACAGACACAAGTAGCCCTGTCTTAGTTAACAGGGTATGCAGAGAAGATTGCTAAATGCAGACGGATGTGGTACAAATACCCTTAATGTTTCATTTATGTAAAAACAGTAGTACAGACTCCAGCTTTAAAAAGAAAGGAAAACCACACAGAATTAATTATAGGATCACATACCTGGGGTGTAGCCCTTTCTTTCAATTTTGGCACTTAAAGATATTGGGCCTGAGGTACAAAGCCAACAACATAGAGTCTTTTCTTTTGTGCCTGCTTGAGGTGACTGCAAGAAGAAGAAAAGTATTGTCCATCAAATTAGGAGCTCCATGAATCTCATCAGGTATTTAAACCAACACAGGAAAATAATAATTTTCATAATGTGCTTATTATTACGTATTTTGATAAACAAAGCTGCTTTCATAGTAAAAGTCTCAAGCAGTTTAAACAGCATTATACAGATACAATGTTTGTCCTAATTCCACTGGTGTATTCGTATTGCTTTTTCTTCGATCCTCCATACTATAGCCACAATTAAAACAATGCTAAAAGAAAATACTGTATAGCTTAAAACAAAAGGCTTCATAGCCTACACATCCCAACATAATGCTGCAGAGCTTTTCATTTAACTAAANGTATGTGTTGGGAAAGGGAGACGGCTTGGGAAGAGTGTTAATGGCCCATTATGAAGAAAGATAAGAACAATGCTCTACCTGATATTAACCATTGGGCCATTATCAAAAGGCACCCGCCCCCAACTGGTTTTTTCAGCAGATGAAATTGAATAGACATTATAACCCAGGACACATGGTGATATCTGTATTAGAGGAAAAAGGGGGCATTGACTGTCCCCCAGCAGGATGCTCAAATACCAAGTTGTGCTCTTGGAGCAGGATGATGTGGAATTAAAGACAACAGCCATGAATCCAGCCATATTTCTTGATCAAAAGGCAGTGGATGAGAGAGCCCTGATACAGCTGCCTCCAAACCATGGAACAGGTATATTCTAGCAGAACTGATTTTCAGGATGAAGCAACAGAGAATCATTATTAAGAATTAATTACAGATGGCAGCAGTTTTGTAAAAGATGGAAGATGGATGGCAGAATATGCAGTGGTGACTGCTACTGAAACATTAGAAACTCAATTTTTACCAATTAATATGTGTTGGAACCCTGGTCACTGAGAATTTTAGACTTTCTGTGCTGACAGGCACTGGCCCCCAAGAAAACATTGCATTTGACCTGAGGCCACAGAGATGGCTTCCAAAATTGAATGATGGAACTGGGATTATGGGTGTGTAGTTTGAATAGAAGTGTGTAATATCACATGGTGGAAAACTTTGAGTTTAAGGTTTTAGAATATAGTAATATATATAAAGCAAGGTGGAGGTTTTAGGGCGAAGGCTAGTCCTTCTTCACGGTTCTAGGTGGTATTTTGTAATTGGAAAGAAAAGTCCGCATTGCAGGCCACAGGTGGTTGGTTATTGGGTTAAAAGTAAAAATAATTTAGGTGTCATTTCTTAATTGGACAGTTCTTCCCAGGCAGAACCAAGATAGCAAAGGGGCCTTGTACTCCTGGCGCTTAGAGCTTTGGAATTTGTTTTGTCTTTCTGCCTAGGGAAAGGCCACAGAAAAGTGTCGCGAGGCAAAGCTGGGCATGTCCCAATTTATGAACACTGAGAGAAGCTCCGGAGACAGAACTTGTGCAAAGCTGTCTAATTATTTTTATTTTGACTCCAATATTTATAGATATGTACAGAGGTCAAGGGATTGGCTACACAGGTCACCACCCCTTCGACCTAGATGGTGAATAGAACCATCAATCAATTCTTCTCTCACAGGAGAAGTATGTAAACGTTCTAAGAATAGATTTTATCTACATTAAGGCTGCATGAAAGTTCTACAGAAAGACAAGAGAACAGAAAGACTCGGGCAACAGAAAAGTACTGGGAAAACTAGCCACTAATACAATAGGCTACAGAGCTACAAATATATGTGTGAAGAATACAGAGAACATATAAAAGAAAAAAAGGCAAAAACCAAACTGATAAAAACAGGGCTTATGCCTTTATTAATATGCAGCTCTTTTATTGAAAAGATCAGCTTTATAGGTAGCGCTCGTCAGGATTTCTCTGCAGTGTCACGGCAGCCTGGAGTTTTCAAGGATGATGCAAGGAAGGCCAGACATATTGCTAGATCACGTGCCCTCTATCCTGGTTCCGAAATATCGGAAGGTAGTTGTTCGGGTCAGCCTCCTCTCTCATCCCCACATGAGGCTCGTTCTTTGTAGGTCACGGTGATTCTTCAAATTCAGCTCAGGGGTGCATCTCCTTCTTTCGTCAGGGTATCGTCTGGGTCCCTCTCACGGTGACGAACTTCATTTTTGGGGCATTTGTTCTCAGAATTATTCTCCCAAGATGCCACGGGTCGGGGCTTATTAGCCTATGCCATCCCTAGGGTCAGCCCCTATGGTGCTGTGAAGGTATATTTCTGTAACAAAGAGCGACAATTAGCCAGGTATTTTAAACGGCGGCTTCAAAGTTAGCAATCTGTGTAACCCCCCACCCCGGCAGGACAGTTGCTTGGCAACAGAGTGCCTGCCTATCTCTGTCCCGTGTTTGTGAATTCGGCTGGGAACTTACTCCACCCACCCCCGCAGCTTGCAGCATCGGGGACCCAGGCAACCCCAGAGACAGCCCCCCTTTTTATCTATCGAGGGTTTGTTCATAACAATTCGGCATCAGTTCACCTCTGCCAAGGGCGGGGGGGAGGTGGGGAATTAAGGTTTCTTTTCAAAAAGACTGTTCACCAAGGGTTTGAGTTTCACTGGGTGAGGCCAGGATCAACAAAAAGAAGATTCTTGGACTCTGAGAATTTAATATCTACATGTTGGGAGCAGCCAGAAGATACAGAGAAGATTAACAGACATCTCACACACACACCCACACACCCACACCCCCCATGCTGCCTGAGACACCTAGTCTGGGAAAAGACTGATAAGAGAACCAAAGAATGAGGACTAAATAAGCACTGAAGGCAAAGGGATTAATTAGCAATAGGAAATCGAATACTAAGAATTGTGTAATGTAGAACCAATGAACAGTAATTTCTTTGGGGTTTTTATGCATAAATATGTGAAAAGTCTAATAATGAACCATGTGTGATGGAATGATTTCTACTGCACATGCTGGCTACATGTGGATGGAATGATTTCCATTGCACATCCTGGCCAGAATAACAACCTGGTGTGAAAAACAAGGTTCACTTTCCTGGTAAAATTAAAAATGTTTAATAAAAAGACAATAGGAGACAGAAATAAAGCAAAGGGTTAATGGCCTAGTGCTTTGCATTCAGCCAAGAGCACACCTGTCACCTTTGGAGGTACCCTTTAAATACCTTTCCTATTACATCAGTCTGTTGCATTTTCATAGACCATTATGCATATTCATATTTTTCCACAAACTAATTTCCATATTCCAAGAACTGTTTTACATGGCCACTCCTTGGGTCCGCCTTTCTGGAGCATGCGTGTTTCTTCGCTGTGGTTTTAATCCATTCTTCTTATCTTTTCCAGTTTGGGCCTTGGTCCATACTTCACAGATGGTAGGTGATTGATAGTTGGCCTGTCAGCAGCAGGGTCCTCATCATATGTTCACTGGATGTTATCCAGCCAAGCAGACAGTTCAAGCATACTGTATCAACTATTACCACTATGCCTAATTTTTGCTAATAGCAGAAATAAAAACTATATCCATATAGCAAAGCCATTTCAACATTGTACATATAACATTCATCCTAATACTTGCAAAAAGCCAAAAATGTAATATGTATTTATAACACTGGCCAGAATCAAGTAATGTCTTATTCTGAAACTTAAAAGGTGGTGTTGGAGAGTTTATTTTATTCCCACAGTTTTTGGTGACAAATGGACATCTAAATTGCTGTCATGGGTTAGCAGTTTGGTTTTTAGTTAAAAAGGAATATGGAATATTGCCCTGTCAGGACTTTGGAATTGTTTTGGAAATGACAAGGACCTATCAGAAGCCAGTTCTTAGCTATTGGAAAATGGTCTGACCACTGAGAAAGCTGAAGGTGACTTTTGGTAATACCCACATAATGCTGAGACTTTGTCCAATCCGGCCCCTTTTCCTTCCGACCTTGAAGGAGGTAAGGAGGCAGTCCAGGCTCTCTCCTTGAGGGGGGGGCCAGGACGGCCTGGCCTGCCTAGGTCTGGGCTTTTCACAAGAAGCCCACCTGGCCCAGTGACTCCCGGGCCAGGGGAGGGGATGAGTGGATGCCTCCATCCCAGCCCGGATTGGTTTTTTAGCAGCTGTAAAACACCTTGCCATTCCCCCTATGGGGGGGAGCTGGCCCAAAGTCTGGCTGGGCTCCATTGGCTCCTGGCAGGGGAGAGGGATGCTGCAGCTTATCATCAGCTAGTTTTAAAGCCTACCCTGGATCCCTGGAGCCAGCCGAGCTGGGAAGGAATGTCTGCTGGGCCCCCCTGGTAACAGCTATGGGCCCGGTTGGGCCAAACCCACCTTGATTGTCACCAAGGGGTGGGCAGGATTCCCCCCCTCCTCCTCTGGTGACTCCAGGGCAGAGAGGAAAGGAGGGGGGAAGCCCAGCTGCTCTGAGATCTCTCCCCAGGAGAAGATGCAGCCCAGCAGAGATCACATGACTACTGCAGGCCTGGGCAGATTTAACCCTTTCCTGGCAAAGGAGGCTTTCAAAGCTTAACCCTTTTCCTGAGAGAGAGAAGAAAGTGACAGAGTGAACATACAGAAGACACAGCATGACAGTCAGTGAAGAGAGAATGAAAAGACTATTGGGACAAAGGAGGAGGAGTAGCCTACTTTGGCTGGACTTCTCTTGAGGCCATGGAGACTGGACTAAAATATTCCTTTAAATTGTGGAAAGATATGCATTTGGGGAGGTGGTTGTTTAAATTTAGGTGTGGATTTTGAGTAAAGGTGTTTGTAATAGACTAAGCGATATTGATCTTATGAGAAGTTTGAACAGAAAGAGATGAGAAGCCCTCTGCACCAGTGAAGAAGTGAGAAGACATCTCTGTTGCCTGAGAGGAAGAATCCTTTGCAGTGGTTCATCTTTAAAAAGTGACACCCCAGTATGCAGTGTGTTTGAGTCCATGGCCCATAAGCAGCTTGAGAAACTGCTAATGGGTGGGGTCACAGAAACAGATTTCCCAGGGAGGCTGTTTTCTGTGACAGTAAAAACCCACAAGAGAACTGTTCTAGGTTGTCAGTGGGATCCATGACTCTAAGAGAGACTCCTCTCCTAAAGAATTGATAAAAGACTTATTTCAAATAGTGAAAGTGACTGAAAATCACAGGTTTTGTCTCTCTATGTTGTTTGTGAAAAAGTGAACACTTGTAGGGAGAAGTGTTATAAATATCGTGACACGGATCTCTTAATCAAAAATCAGAGCTTTATTTTCTACAAATTAAGTGGATTATATAGAGATTGCAAATACAAAATGAACAAAATAATACAACGAAAATTAGCCAAATTATAGTGGAACCGACAAGGATTCCCGCCACAGCAGAGTATAAGTCCGATCGTGACTGGGAGGCAGATATCAGACCAGCCCGCGCTGAGTCCGCAATCATCTGCTCCGACATGCTGTTCCCGGGGTCCCATCTTTATACGGTTTATTTTTCCCCGGGCCAGGCTTTTCCTCGGAGATGGCTTTCCCATTCAATTTCTGATTTCACCTCCGCCGAATCTGAATAGAGTTTCTGGGATTAGCTCAACCCGCTTTCAGTTGTAGAGAGGGTCTCCGTCCCCAGACGCCCCTTTGTGGATTCTGGGGTCTCCCCCTGAATTGGGGCAGTTTCGGTTGTCTGGGACAGGGGATGGACATGTCCCCTCTGGACAATGCNTTCTTTCTTTCATGATATTTTTATGCTTTCATATTGTTATATTACTATAGATAATAATAACAAACAGCTACATACCTGCTTTCCATTGCAACCAAATTGTTCTTTTAAAAACCCTACATATATATGTTTACAAACATCAATCAGTGTCATTTCACACTAATCCATCCCAAGAGATCTATTAACAAGAACCTGGGTTACCCTTGCTTTCTGGGGTGGCTCCTAACATTAAACTGGCATCACAGACAGTATCCCTTGGATGTGGTGGAGTGATCAGTGTGGTCCAAAGCTGTTGTAGTGTTTTCTGTTGTGACCCAGAGCTGTTGCAAGGTTTTCTCCTGAAGGAAGTCTGAACTGTCACCGAAACAAAAACTCCAACATTTTTAGTGTTAGAGAATCAAGGCATTACTTTGTTCTGGCCAGGATGTTGTTCTGTCCAGGATGTGCAACAGAAATCATTTCATCTACAAATAGCTTGGGTGTGCAGAGAAAATCATTCCATGACACACAAATTTTACTAGATTTTTCCCCAAACTTTATATAGTCAAAACCCATAGAAATTCATTGCTTCAACCTTCATTGGTCCAAAGATATGTAGTTCTTAGCATTTGGTTTCCTATTGGTTATGGATCTCTTTGCCTCAGATGCTAAGTAGACCCTCATTCTTATCTCTCTTTTCCCAAACCAGGTGTCTCCAACTATGCCAGGGGTGATGTTTGGAGTTGATGGTCTGTTAATGACTGTTGATGGTCGTTATCTTTTGTATCTTCTGTGCTACTCTAAGTCTGTTGAGATGTTAAGCACATCAGGCCTCACTTGGTGGAACAATGCCCTGGAAAGAAACTTCAATTCCCTTCCCCAGGGGCAAAGGCAAACAAACCTGACTAAAGTTTTGAAATAATTTTTTAAAAAAGGTAAAATTGGTATATTTTCCAACAGAACGACCCCCCAGGGGGTAGTGGGGTGTCTTGGAGTGACTTTATGATGCTTGTATCCCCAATCGTCTGTTCTGCTTATGCTGGATATTGAGTTCTGCACCTTTAAAACTAGATCTGAGAGCGAAGGGAGGAGGAAGTGGTGGTGCTCAGTTTGTGTGTGCAGAAGCTTATTTTCACTCTCCCGGAATTCCTTTTTTTCTCGGTATGTGCTGTCTGCAGCACGGGCAGCAGGAAAGAACTCTCCTTTGCTTTTAGTTAGCTTCTCTTAGCTAGCTGAGGCAGAGAAGTTACTTGGACTGTGGCTTTTGTTTTCCTACAACTGATTAGCCCTACTTTAATCCAAAAACCCCCAAAAAACACTGAAAGTTCATGCCTGTGGCCCATCAGGGCCCAGGACATAGCATTTTCCAGTGCAGGAGGGACTGATAAGAGACTGAGCAAGCTGAACTACACCCCACAAAAAGGACTCTCTGAACCACAAATAGACTTTCTAAATTTGCCATCTCTTCAGAACAACGTGTGAGAAATGATGCTCACCTCTAAAATTTTAAAGGTTTGTTAAACCTTAACAAAATACAACAAAGGACTGAATAATGAAAAATTACAGCGCAGGGAGTCTCCATGACCAACAGCCACGTGCTTGTCTACAAAATGGATGCTCTGCTTTTTATACCCTTGGCCCCTCCCAAAGTCTTGTCAGTCAACTCCTTCTCTGCCAGCTATTGTTGGAGATCACTTTCTTACAACTTGATTGGAGGTCAGGTGTTGCCATGCCGCCCCTCCTAGTAACAAGCCTGCCCTCCCCTAAATGCCCCAACCAGTGACAACAACACAGGGGGGAAGGGAAAGAGGACTATGGGGAGAACATACCAAAATAACATAACTATACATCTGTAAAACTTCTCTTAACACACACATAATATTCATCTCTTAATTGCGAGAGCCAACCATCACATTACCCATCTATAACAAATGAAAGATTTCATTGTTTAATATTACTCATTTTTCATGCTTGTGAATACTTTGCTTGTTAAATAAACAGGGGTTTTCCACTTTTCTCTAAGGAAATCTTTCCTGAAGCAGTTGAGGGAAGGGCCACTTGAATTTGATTTCTAGAGGGACCCCTTAAGAGGTTTCCTCCCTAAATTTGCCCTAAACTAGGACAAATATTTTTTGGCACCCAGTGCATCGCTCAAGAAAGTGGAAAAATCCTGTACTGATTACATTTTGATTTTACTTAGTCTTTATTGAGATAAAGCAATCAGTAGCCATGCTGCTTGAATTTATACTCTCTCTGGGTTGAGTTTATGTTTCTTTGGTCCCTAGGCCTGTTTGAGGTTTTAATACCTTTCTAGTCCCTAAGCTTATTTTCTTATCTGAAAATAGCTCCAAATATTGTCCCTCACACGTAACTTTTACAGCAGAGGGGCACGGATTAAGATTGCTATTTTGCTGGGTGTGGTGATAATGGTTTATAAGGAATTTACAAAGGTACTGCAGTTTGTTCAAGATATGTATGGTTTATGGTTTCTTTGTCCTACCCTGCGTCCTAGTTCCAATAGCATGTTTTGGGAATTTATTAATAATTGCACTCAATTTGTTAGAGGAGGAGCAAGGNCCCTTCCCTTCCCTTCCCTTCCCATCTTTCTTTTCCTTCTTCTCCGTTGAATCTGTTACATCACTTTTTGAGAATGTTGTTTCCCCTGAATGTTAGAGACCACTTTCCTGATATTTTATCTGGTAAGCTTCCTTTATATGGTCTGCAGTGTGTCTAGAGTGAGGGCTGATATGTCCAGAGGAACTAATGAGACCCCTGATCCAGAAGTGGACCCAGACATAGAAAATCCTGAATAGTGTAGAAAATGGAAGGATATGAGCCAAACCCTGAAGGAATTTTCTGACTCTATAGCCTAAGACTTTCCACGTGAACAAATACAAAACCCAGTTAAGGTAAGAAAATATCTGAAAAAGAAGTGTAATGATGATTCTAATGAGAAAAAGCTCATTGCAATATGCTAGGCCCTAACATATGCTTATTGCTAGATGCTGTAGAGCAGCAAATAGAGGCAGGGGAGCAGGGAGATAAATCAGCAACTACCCCAGTCACTCAGACTGCAGCCAACACCCCAGTCACCCAAATTGTAACTAAATGAAACAGTGAGCCTAAACCAACAGCTAAACTAGATGGTGAGCCTAAGCCTCAACCAATAGCTGTTGCTCCTACCAAGAAAAACAAAAAAAACCCAACCAAAACTGATCGACCAATAGATAATGATGATGATGATGGGGAAGAACCCTCAAAACCAACTCCAACAACTAAGTCAAAATCAAAAATAACTATTGAGTCCTTTTCCATAAAAAATCTTCACAACCTAAAAAAAGATTACACTCGACAACCTAATGAATCTATAATTAGTTGATCAGTCTGCCTTTAAAGTGGTACTATTCTAAATGATACTAAACCAAAACATTTAAGATACTTGTCACATGATCCAATTATCGACCAAAAAATGGTGAAGAGAACTAACCCTCACAGCCTCCGGGCACAAATCTTGGAAAGTGTAAAAAAAATATCTGTGTGCAAATGATCTCTATATGCAACAAACACAAACCCCATAAAAGAAAAAATTCAATGCTTAAGAAAAAATAGCAGTGGCAAAAATTGTCTTCTCAAATAACCTAACAACTAAAATTCCAAACTTAGTACCATGTACATCCATGATATGACAAAAACTCATAGGCTTCTGCTTTTACAATAATGATATGAGATGATAGGAAGGAAACTGTGCTTAATATGGCAAAAAAGCTACGAGCATATGCAGATGCTGTACATGGCCCAACACATACAAAACCTGGAACTGTGAAAACAGGTCTGGAAAAATTAAAAAATAAGATAGAAGAGAATCACAAAAAACTCAAAGAAAAAATTAAAAAGGGTCTTCTCCAAATCTCAGCAATACAAATCTGAAGTTCTAATACCAAATATAAACGTCCCCCATATAGAGAAATAAAACACACCCCATGAAATGAGCTGTGGTTCTTCCTGCGTAACTGTAGGAAAAACATGAAGACATGAAATGGAAGACCCATGACTGCTCTAGTGCAACGAATGCATGAATTACGAGAGCAAGACTCAGAAAAAAAGTTCCACTAAAAAAGAAACAACTGCAATTGCCCATAACTGAACTGCCCAATATGATAATGATAACATGCCCAATCCCCTTAAAAGAACCTCTAGGACATATGCCTGTAGCAGAATTTCTCAGAGAGCGAGGGCATGATTTATATTTGGATTGAGATTTGAGCTACCCCAGCCTGGGCCCCAGATTCAGGCCTGTGAAGCCTGTGGTGCAGTCATAAAATTATGTGGCGCAGTTAAAAATTATGTTAAGGTATTAGCGTAGGACAGTGGTTTTTCTAGGTGTTAATAGGTATAGTTTATAGTGTGAACACTTTAGCCACCTTAAGAATGAGATGAACAATGTCTGTTTGCATTTTTCCTTGTGCTGTATACCAATGAGAAAATATCTGTAATTGTAAACTATATTGAAGTGTATATAACCGGCCATTTTAGGCAGAATAAATGGAGAACATATGATTAACCATATTGGCTGGATCTGCATTGCTCTGTCCAGCTTCCCATGTTTTTAAGGGGTTCTCTGCTTCATGTGCCAAAAGAAAAAAAGATAAGCAAGCTTAGAGAAGCCCTGCCTCTAACCAAATAGAAGCAAATATCCCTGTGTCTTTTGGACTGTGTAGATTCGTTAGCCTGGAACATCAAAACCACAAAAATGTAAAGCCTTTGTTAACACTAATGCACAATACACACTAATCCCATCAAGATATGTAGAAGCAGAATCTATTTCTATTACTGGCGTGACAGGAAAATCACAAGATTTGACTTTGATAAAAACTGAAGTGAACCTAACTAAAAATGAGTGAAAAAAACATCCCATTGTGACAGGCCCAGAGGCTCCATAAATTTTTGGACATAAACTTCCTCCGAAGTGAATATTTCAAAGACCCAAAGGAACTCAAGTAGGCATTTGAAATAGTGATTGTGGAGACAGAAAGTATTAAACAATTAAACACCTTGTGTCCGAACTATCAGAAAACCCATCCATAATAAGATTTCAGAAGCAGGAAAAACAGCAGATATCAATTGCTACTTCAACAGTACACCACCAACAATACAAAACAACTCGAGATACTGTAATTCCCATCCACAAAATAACCCATAAATTAAAAACCTAAAAAGTAGTCAACAAAACTCACTCACTTTTCAACAGTTCCATTTGGCCTGTGGAAAAATCTAAAAAAAAAAAAAAAAAAATTAACTATACATTATCATGCCTTGAATAAAGTGATTCCACCATTAAATGCTACTGTACCAAACATTAGAGCTCCAATCACAGCAATGTCTCCACCAAGCAGCAAAAAAACTCCACAAGCTTTCTTTAGTGCCATAAACTTTTGGAAAATGCATACTCCTGAATACAACCAAATTGTGAGCCCTCTCTACCTAATCACCCACAAACCCCCCCACTTTTCAATAAGACCCTAAACAACAACAAACCCTTGCNATCAATCAATCAATCAATCAAAAAATCCCTCACACAGTAGCCCTTGACCCAATCAAAACAAGACCAAATGTGAAGAGCGTGCTCTACCCCACAACCAAGAACCATAGTCTGTCCTAAAGTCTTTGGCAAAATTTACCTAGTGAAACTCTGTGATGGCTAACAGCTGGCCTGAAGGCCTCACAGAAACAAGTAACCCTGACCTTAACTTGATCAGCCTATACCCTTGAAAGAAAAGTAGACATCTTTAAGGAAGAAGGCACTGAAGGGTGGAGGGATTTGGCTGTAGGGAACGGGTGCCGGCCAATCTTTGGCAAGCACATACACAGGCAGCTATTGGTCAGTGAATGGGGCGGTAACAAGCTACTAGCCAATTGGGACTGAGCGCATGATTTTTGAAAACCCTATATATGTGAGTTGTGAGCAATAAAGTTTGCTGTTGCCCCATGAACCTTGGAGTGTTGTTGCAGTGCATGTTTTAGGTTTTTCCAATGTTCTGTGTGTTTGTAGTGGTTTGTCCCAATTCCCCCCCCCAAACCCCCCAGTGGTGCAACCTTGAACTTTCTCTGTCAATCACCCTGCTAGAGGTAGAAGATTCTGGGGATGAAACCCCTGATTTGTCCAGGTAATTAGATGCCACCTACATCTATTGTCTTTATAATACACCTTTCTAACAATTGGTCCCTGGCCCTTCTCTGCCCGGGAGACGCCCCTGGTACTTAACCGGGGGGCAGAGGGATTTTCTCTCTCTTGCACTTGGGCTCCTGGACCCTCTCTGCCTTCCATCTGCTCTGGAGAGGTTTCCTGGAGAAATAAACCATCTGAACCCAGCGAGAGCCGCTCTCTTTTCTCACAAGCCGCACCCCACGCGTCAGTCTGAGATCCAGACAGCAGTCCTCTGACCTACAGAAGCCCAGGGCCAGCTAGCCGGTCGAGCAGCCCCAGAAAGGGAACTTCTATAGTTGGCGCACCAACGTCGGGGTAATCGAACCCCAAAAAACCAGAGGGACTGAATCTCAGCAACGCAAGCACCCAGAGGAGCAAAGATACTCCAGGGTGTCTGGCAAAAGCGTGAGAAGCAAGGCCGCCACCGTGGGGTCCATCTTAAGGGGCCAACGGCTTTGAGTGCACCTCGAAAATCTCGAAAAAAAGAGATTTCAGGACAATAAGACTCTTTGGCAAGTTTTGCAACGCTGAGGAACCACCTCCAGCGCAGAAGGGTAGCCCTCCCGAGCACCTGAGGAAGGTCCTTCCACGGCTTGTGATTTCCACATCGCGAATTCCTCTCTCTTCATTAGACGGTGAGTATAGTTGCTCTTTTCAGTAACTTTGGGGTTCCTGCTGGAACAGGCTGTATGCCTAATCTTTTTGGGGTCCTCTGCTCCTGGGACGGTGAAGGAGCTGAAAAATCGATTGCGCAATCGTAAAATTCGTGAAACTGTGTTTCGCTTTGGGAAAAACCGTCTGTGAAAACCTTTTCTCTTTTTTTTTCCTCTTTCCGCCACCATGTGACCATTTGGGACTGGCCGCGCGGTCTGCGTGCTTTTCTGTCTTTTGTTTTTGCCGCGCCACGCGGGCTGCCTCAGACGCGGCCACCCCCCTCTCCTCCCCCCCTCCACGTGGTCGGGGGATGCGTGTGTGCTGTAAGAACAAATTTTTCCTCTTTTCGCGGTGTTGATTTAGTGTAGCAGAATTTAAACGTGGGTGGTGGTTCATCCACTACCAAAGAGAGTGTCTTTCTTAGGATTTCATCTGAATTAACAGCAGCAAAGGTGAAATTTTCTGAAAAGCACTGGAAAAGTTTTATTAAGCTGCTTTTCACTTATTTCCCTGACACAAATACAGACTTGTGTGGTGATGCCTGCTTTTGGGATGCTGTGTGTGAAACTTTTACCAGTCTTTCCCGCGGAGGGACTCTAAAAGCTGCTAAATACAGCTCCTGGGCTAATCAGATCAAAGCTGCTTTAACAAGCAAAAAGAAAGAGAAAAAAGAACAGCCTCTTAAAAGAGCTTTTAGTCGATTTTTTCGTTCCCCCACTCCTTCCCCCTCTTTTTCTGAAGCTAGTGTTATGCAAAGAGCAGAATCAAGGTGTTCCTTGAATGCTAATGCGGACCGAAACCGGCCAACCGCAACGCATGAAAGGAAAAAAACACCTTTAACTCGTCCCAGCTCTTCACAAGCACAGCGCTCTTGTCTCTCAGACGGAATTGGCCGTTCCGTTCGAAAAGCCTGTTCTCGCCATGGCTAGGCAAAGCAGGCACCCTCCCCTGTTTCCCCAATCCTGAAACCCCATGTCCATTTCCGTTCCAGCAGCGCAGCTTCTGAGAGCAGCGCCGGGAGCGGTGCGGCTGCTTGTAGCATCAGCCGAGCACTGAAACGGCTCTCCCTCTCACGGAGCCGCTCTCCCACCCCCTCCTTGCCCTCCCAGCGCAGGAGTCCGTCTTCGTGTCGGTGAGAGCGGGGTAGAACCCGCTCGGTCTCGTCCGAGGGACGGGAAGTGTTTTCCCCCCCAGCCCAGAGCGGCGCCGCCACCGCTCCGAGAGCCGCGGGCGGGGGTCGCCCTCCCCTGAGGAGGCGCGCAGGAAAAGCGGCAAGCCCTCAGCAGCGGCGTCGGACCGCGGGCGGCAGTCCCACTCTCCCCACCAGCCCTGGGAAAGAGAATCTTCCCC
>VZDJ01006585.1:299450-310697 GCA_008694505.1 Cyanoderma ruficeps | reverse complement strand
GACTCAAACCCCAACCTCACGTCACCGGAGAGTCACCATGCCCCCCCGTCGGGTCCCCATGCCCCCCTTACCCCTTCCTCCAACTCAGATACAACTGAAAAAGTATTAAAATCGGGGAATTCCAACTGCAACCCGGTTTCAACACAAACCCCAACTACTCCCGAAAATGTAATTACAACAAGTATGAAACCGTTGCTTCAGAGAAATCAGTGGGAGTCCAGTTCTACCCCTGTCTCCAACATCCCTATTCCTATTCTTGAAATTGTTAAAGCCACAGCCGTGCAAATGTTTGTCGATGTGCAAATGCTTAATTCTCTAAGATTTTTCAGAGTCCTCATGGGTTTCATGTTGGAGTTGTTGAGAATGGTGGAGATGCATGAGCAGATGAGTCAACGAATGAGTCTACCAGGGAAACAGATTGCTGCCACAGCTAAAAAGGCAGAGTCTGCAAGTGCCTTGCCTGCTATCCATTCCTCAGCCCAGAAGTCCCAAAAGCTGTGCCCACTGTGTGGAGAGATAAGACACCAGAGCCTGCAGAACTTTGTCAAACAAGACTCTAAGCAATTCAAAGAATGGGAAGGGGAAGATGGGAGAGAGGGGGGGGATGGAAAAGGGGAGGAGAGTGGGGGAGAAGGGAAAACCCCAGAAGTCCCTCAAAAAAACTTGTGTGGAAGCGCCAGGCCGCCCAGCGTGAGGACATAAATGAGGTGGTTCAAGCCAGAGGGGAACAAGGGGAAAAGGAGAGAGAGAAGGGCAAAAATAACATCATGCCTCCTTCCTGCAAATTAAATATAATGCAGGCCTTTTTGGAAAAACCAATGCCAAACTTAGCTTTTTCGCATGAAAAAGTGCCACAAGACTCAATGGCACACTGGCGCAGGAAGAAAAAAGGCAAAAAGAGAAAAATCAAAAATTTTAAAAAAAATATTTTCTCTCCTTTCACCCTTTCCTCACTGTCTTTTTAATGATGCACTGGTTGCTACAAAATTTGAGTTGCAAGAATCAAAAATTCAGCAGATGCCACTTTGGAAATATTTGGGCTTAGAAATTGGCAAACAGACATCACGCACATCCCACAGTTTGGAAAACAGAAATACGTGCATGTCTCGGTAGATACCTTTTCTGGTGCAGTTTTTGCCTCTGCCCACACAAAAGAAACAACCTGGAACACCATAATGCACCTAATCCAGGCTTTCTCATTTATGGGCATCCCAAAAGCTTTAGAAACAGATAACGGGCCCGCATATAACTCCAAGGAGTTCCGAGACTTCCTGCAGCTCTGGGGAGTGGAACATAGAAAAGGCATCCCACATTCCCCCACAGGCCAAGCAGTGGTGGAGAGGACCCACCGAGAACTAAAAAGGGTCCTCAGTCAGCAACCATAGGTTTTAAAAATTGAGCCTCCCTCAATCAGACTGGCCAAAGCTCTGTTCACAATGAACTTTCAAAATTGCTCTTTTGAAACACTAAACCCACCAATTGCTAGGCACTTTGATAATAGCCAGCAACTGACCCTGAAAGAGAAACCACCAGTTCTCATCAAAGACCCCAAAACTGGACAGATAGAGGGTCCGCACGAACTGGTGACGTGGGGACGAGGGTACTCCTGTGTCTCTACCCCCACTGGGCTGAAATGGATTCCAGCTAAGTAGGTGAAGCCCTATGTCCCAAAGGTCTCTGGACAAAAAGAGTCACAGATCTCAGTTGCGTCTTGGCCCAGAAAAAAAAAGGTCAAAAAGAAAAAAAAAATTCTCAAAAACTGCTGTTTCCTTTTACCTGGTCCTAACTGTTTTTTAATACTGTACTGTTTTAAGTTCCTGTTGCAGTCCCAGATCATACCCTGCCCAGAAATGGAGACCCCCACTGCTGTCAGGATTCTGCTTCTGCTCCTGCTCGCCAGCTTCCGAACGCCAGCAGGTGCACCAGCCACTACACTGCCAAAGGTGGCAGCTGAAAACGTCCACCTGAACATTTCCAACGTGGACAGCGAAGCTGAGAAAAATCTGGAAGACTGGCTGGATGATTTGTTACAGGACTGGGGACTCCCGGGTTGGGCAAAGTTTTGGGTCAAAGCCGGACTGTTGATTTTACTTATTGTGTTTATAGTTTCCATAGCAGTCTGTTGTCTCAAGTGTGTGGTTCGCAAGATGATCCACAAACTAACTCTGATGATTATCTCCTCCCATGAAATAAACCGAACCGCCCTCCATGCAATTCAGAAAAATAGAGAAGAACCAAAGGAGCTGGTCTTGATAGAGGTAGATGAAGGTAACACCCTGCCTCCTGGAAGATACCGGCCATTTTCCCTTCCGGTGGACGAGTGGTCCACAGACGAAGAAGAAGATGAGATCTAGCATTCCAAAACTGAAAAGCCCTCTTTTCAGTCACAAAACACTCTGCTTTAAGAAAAAGAAAAGGGGGAGATGTTGCAGTGCATGTTTTAGGTTTTTCCAATGTTCTGTGTGTTTGTAGTGGTTTGTCCCAATTCCCCCCCCCTCAAACCCCCCAGTGGTGCAACCTTGAACTTTCTCTGTCAATCACCCTGCTAGAGGTAGAAGATTCTGGGGATGAAACCCCTGATTTGTCCAGGTAATTAGATGCCACCTACATCTATTGTCTTTATAATACACCTTTCTAACAATTGGTCCCTGGCCCTTCTCTGCCCGGGAGACGCACCTGGTACTTAACCGGGGAGCAGAGGGATTTTCTCTCTCTTGCACTTGGGCTCCCGGACCCTCTCTGCCTTCCATCTGCTCTGGAGAGGTTTCCTGGAGAAATAAACCATCTGAACCCAGCGAGAGCCGCTCTCTTTTCTCACAAGCCGCACCCCACGCGTCAGTCTGAGATCCAGACAGCAGTCCTCTGACCTACAGAAGCCCAGGGCCAGCTAGCCGGTCGAGCAGCCCCAGAAAGGGAACTTCTATAGAGTGTCATGTCATGTCCATCTCAACAATGACAAAACTTGGAGCCCACCACTAAAATTCTAAACACAAAACTACAAAAAGTCTAATGCCAACTACACCCCAACAAAAAGGAAATTTTAAGAAACTATAGGAGTCCAAACCACCTCAAAATTAATAGGCACTAAAACACAACTCCTCCTAGCACCCCAACTACCAATACTAAAGCAGATGCTCAAAACAAAAGTTTCCTCTACCCACAATACCACCAATGCCACATGGAGCAAGTGGATTGCTCTCATCATACAGCATGCCCATATTAAAAAACTGAATTGTCCTAAAATTTTTTAAATTATTACAAATTGGCCTGAAAGTGAAAATTTTAGTCTCACTAATGAAGAGGAACTCTCCTGGGTTGTAGTATAGGATGTGCAAAAGTATTCTATCACCATCTCCATGAACTGTTGAATCCAGTTGTTGGAGCAGTGTTTTCTCAGACCCCCTCCCCTGGGCTATCTTCTGTTAATGGCCCACCAGATGCCTTGCTGTATGACTCATAGATAACTGCCTCCAGGAGCAATCTCTCTGTAATGGGCCATCAAGGACCCCCTGTATGACTCATCATCCCATTGTGAGATGCTCCGCCCAGGGGGGAGGAACCAAGCATTCTCACCTAGATATAATCTGGGATTTGGGGGACAGTACAGGCAGCCCCTGCCCACTGGATTCCCAGAGGACCAGAGCTACCAGAACTTTCTACGATATCACTGCTTCAGGAAGACCACCTCATCTAGACTGTTTCCATCACCCTGCTCAGGTTGTATCCTGACTCTCAGTGGTCTTTTGTATTATTGCATTTATTTTATTTTATTCTACTTTTTTTCCCCTTTCTTCTTATTAAATTGTATTTTCTGACTTGGAGCCTCTCACTTGGTTTGTTTTCAAACCACTACAGGAACAAAAGCAAGTAACACGTGCTAAAAAAGCTCCACCATACAACCAATTGCCAGCAGAAAAAACACTCTTTTTACTAATGATTCTTTTTGCATCATAAAAATAAACCAAAAATGAAAAGCAGCCATATAGAGCCCAACACAAGTCACAGAAGCTACTAAATGAAAAAGTAAATCAAACCAACTTGCTAAACCCAAAACCGTTCAACTAGCCCTAAGCATTACTGAAAAAAAGTGGCCAAAACTCTACCTTTACATTGATTCATGAATAGTAGCCAATGGTCTCTGAAGTTAACTAGAAAAATAAAAAAAGCTAATTAACAACGTAGAAGAAAACCAATCTAGACTATTGAGTAAAAAGACATCATTACCAAAGTAAAAAAACTGTCCATAAAAGTCTGCCATATAAATGCCCATGTTCCCAAAAATAAAGATAATAGAGAGCATGGAAACAACAAAGAAGTAAATCAGGCTGCAAAAATAAAAGTGTCAAAAATAAACTTAAATTAGCAAGACAAAAAAAAATTGTTCCTAGCCTGATAGACTCATGATGCCTCAAGTCATCAGAATTAAAATGCCACCTATAAGTGAGCACAAAACCGAAAAATAAATCTAACCATATACAGTATTTCTCAAGTTTTCCATAACTGTAAAATGTGTGCTGCAATCAAGCAAGCTAAACAAGTGAAGCCCCTATGACATAGTAGGCAGTAGTCTAAATAAAAATATGAGAAAGTCTAACAAATTGATTACATCACATTGCCCCAAACATTCCAAGGTAAACATTATGTACTCACAATAGTAAAAACTACCACAAAATAATTAAAAAACTACCCTATGCCTCACGCTACAGCCCATAACACCATCCTAAGCCTTAAAAACAAATCCTTTAAAGACATAGTACTCCTAAAAAGATTGAATCAAACGAGACTCATTTCAAAAACCTTATAAACACCTAAACTAAAGAACATAGCATTGAATGGATATACCATATCCCCTACCATACATCAGCTACAAAGTAAAAAAGTACAACAGACTATTAAAAAGCACCTTAAAAACATTGAGTGGAAAACCATTCAAAAATTAAAAACAACATCTAACAAAAACCACCTAATTAGTTAACACCCAAAGTTCCACTAACCGAACAAGTCCTGCCCAATCTGAACCCTTGCATACAATACACTAAGACAAAGTCCCAATAGTGCATATCAAAAGTTTGTTTAAAAAAACTATTTAAATCACTTCTGCCTTGAATACAAACAAAACCATTTGTAAAGTTGTCTTTGCTCAAAGACCAAAATGCACTTAATAGATAATGCAAAAAAATTAAACAACACAATGTGTACCTCAATAAAACCTGATTGTTAGGGAAGAACCATATATAAATATCTCTGTTTACTAAATGTCACTACCATTGTATATATATAACTATATACTGAAAAAATATATATAAGTATAAATATATGTGTCTGTAGAGTTAAAATACATATTCATTTTGGTTATAAACTGACGAGATAGGGATAAAGGGTGGAATGTCGCAGAGTTACTTTATGACACTTATATCCACAATCGTCTGTTCTGCTTATACTAAATATTGAGTTGTGCACCTTTAAAACTAGATCCAAAAATTAAGGAAAAAAGAAGCAGTGTTGAGCAATTTGTATGTACAAAAGCTTAATTTGCACTCCCCCAAAATTCCTTTTCTCTTGGTGCGTGTTGTCTGCAGCACGAACAGCGAGAAAGAACTGTCCTTTACTTTTAATTATTTTTTTTAACTAACTAAGGCAAAAAAGTTCCTCGGACTGTGGTTTCTTTTTTTTTCTTAAAGTTGATCAATCCTACTTTAAACCGAAAACCCAAAAAAACCCACTGAAAACTCATGCCTATGGCTCACGAGGCCCAGGACGTGGCATTTTCCAATGCAAGAGAGACTAAGAGATTGAGTGGACCAAACTACACCCCACAAAAAAGTCTGAACCACAAAAAAACTTTCTAAATTTGCCATCTCTTCAAAACCACAAAAGATTTCACTTTTTAATATTATTAATTTTTCATACTTGTGAATACTTTGCTTACTAAATAAACATTTTTTTCCACTTTTTTCCAAAAAAATCTTTCCCAAACCAATTAGGAAAAAGGCTGCTTAAATTTGCTTTCTAGAGAGACTGCTTCAAAAGTTTCCTCCCTAAATTTACCCTAAACCAAAACATGGGGAAAAGGACATTGACCTTCAGTGTGTTATTGAAGAGTATTACTACCAAAGGCGACTCAAATTGTGACTGTCTATCAGAGACTGAAATGTTATGGCTAATGCTTAAACATTGTTATGAAGGACTTTTGGCCCATTATAGCAAAACTGTATAAAGAAGTTGCTGCCACCAAAGCCCACCCATTCCTGAATATGCCTCCTGTCTGGAACTTTGGACTGTAAATTAAGCCACCTAAGGGAACTTGAGATAAGATAAAGGTGACACTATTGTTCAATTATCTCAGGTCTAGGGAGAAGTAAGCAAGGAAGAAGGACAATAATGTATCCACAAGGAAGCCAAACCCCGCAGCTGTCCTGAAAATCAGGCCTGACTGGGTTTGGGATGGGGGAGGCCATAGCCCACAGATTCATCTGTTGAGGCCAAGTTTGTACACAGTCTCCCACAATCAAGAAGGGCGGAGGAGAATTTTGGGTGTATGGCATAACCTCTGGTCAGAGGGAATGAACACCCAACCTCCATTACACAAACTGGCTCAGCTGTAAAACCACCCACCCCAGGAAGGCCCCATCCATGGGACATTCATGTGATGGGCAGCTGAGGAGGTGTCATTAACCCTCAAAGACCCCTGAATCCTCCCCAGGCTCATTCCTGAGGCCTTGCACCAGATGACTGCAATTGATGCAACTGATCCAGTCTGTTGCAAGAGTGTACTGGTTTAGCACAGAAGTGATTTTTTCCAAGAAAGTTATTGCAAAAACCAATTAGTGACTGGCTTTGAAGTTGATAGCTTGACTAATCAATTAGAGAGTTAGACACGCCTCTGGACTACAGAGGTTAAAAATCAGATCAATACCGGGAAACTTCCTTTTCCTCCCAGCCCCAAAACAAGTAACAAGGCCAGCCTCACTCTGCTGCGTGGCCCCCTGGGGCCTGGTGGGCCAGCCAGGCCCTGCCACTGCAGCTGTCTCAGCCGGGGTGAGCCCGATGACTCCCAGAGTATGCCCTGTCCCAGCCAAGCCTGGGCCCAAGTGGCTGCTAACATCTGCCGTTATGCGGCACTTCCATCGCGGCCCGGGCCGAGCTCTCCCTCCTCCAGTGGCTGCCAGGTAAAGGAAGGGTGGGGGGAAAAGCCCAGCCATGCAAGAGATCCTGGCTGCAGCCCCGGCAAGGCCTCAGTCTGCCACCTTCGGCCATCTCCCAGGGAAAAACCAGCATGCCCTCTGCAGACCTGGGAGAATGTTAACTCTTTCCTTACACAGATGAAACTTGCAAAGCACTAACCTTTCTCTGAGTGAGAGGAGAGCCAGACAGTGAGACATGTAAAGACACAATATAAAGATATCAGTCAGTTAAGAAGAGTGACTTCTTAGATGAAGAGATGGAGAAAATATCTTGATTCTAGGCTGAAAGTATTTTGTGAACCGTGGTAACAGACTGTAATAGGCAAGAATACCCCTTTAAATAATTTTAAAAAATGCATTTGGGGAGATGAGGAGAATATTTAAATTGTAGAGATAAGCAAAGGCATTTGTGATGGACTAAGTAAATATTAAAATTGCTGTAATCTAATGGAAAAAATTGAACAGAGGAAGATAGAGAGAAAGATAGAAGCCCTCTACCCCCAGGGTAAAAGCAGACCTCTGCTTCTTAAAATGAAAATGATTTTAGAGATAGTGAAAAAAACCCTTTACTTTTAGAATCGTTCATCTTTAAATAATACCCTATAAGCATGCATGAATCCGTGCCCCATATATAACCACAGGAAAGACTGCATAATATGAGAAATTCACAACTGCAGAAGTTCCCGGACAGCTGCTTTTGTAAAAGTTAAAAGCCACAAGCAGACTGTTTATTTCTTGTGGAAAGTTGCCATAACAAACCAAAAGAAACCTCTCTCTAAATAGACTAATGTAAGACTATTTTATAAGTAATACTGACCTAGAGTTCCAAGTTTTATCTTTATACATTGTCTATGGGAAAGAAAAGAAGCTGCTGGAGAAGGATGTATTTTAAAGGTTTCATTTTAATTCTTAATAATTTTTTTCCTTTCTTGTAATTTTGTTAATAAACCTGTCTTTATACCTTTTAATTTTAAGCCTACTTTGCTTTTGTCCTAATCCTATCTCACAGCAGAAAAAAGTAAATAATTCTAGTACACAATCAAGCCACTACAAATAGTACATTGGCCAAGAAGCAAAAATTGACAAACGTAAAACCACTACAAAGAGACAGTGTCAAACTTGCTCTCCCACCAGGGGAGGTATCTGGGCATTCCCATCTGGCCTGAACATAAACTAATCCATTGTTTTTGGAGGACCCTCACCACCAAGACCAGATGGAGAGGATCAATGGGACATTGTTGGGATCCACGGAATGGTGATNTCTCTCTCTCTCTCTTTTGCTGTTAAATAAAATCCATGCCATCAACTCTGACATATGGTCTTGTTTGCACCTTAATTCAGGCAGAGGCACCTCTCTAAAAATTTTAATAACCAGATCTTACAATTATTCTGAGTAGTCATTGCAGGATACTGTTCTCTGACCCAACATGCCTTTGACAGTAGTATGGTTACCCCCTTTGTGGAGTTTCGGGTTCCTTCTGCAGGAATTCTTAAAATTTGGATGCAACTTCCTTTGAGGGGTTGTAGAGTTTAGGGTTCTTTCCATAGGAACTCTCAGAAAATGGAACTCTGTGGAGGTGATAGGGACTGTGTCATCCTGAAAGGAATGAGAGAGATTTGTCTTTACAAAGAAACTGTGGTTCTTCTGATAAAGTTAGATACTGAGAGATAAAAGAAACATTGGGAAGAACTACAAATTGCATAGGAATTCCACTTGATGCCTTGAGAGGTTACCTAGAACAGAGGCTAGACAGTGTTACTGGAATAAAGTAGGTATTGATTAAATAGGCCTTCAAAGGACACACCTTGGGCAGTACAAGAGCCCGGCCATGGCTATACCCAAGATAGACAATGGGTCACAAGTTTTCACACTTTTATAAGTTTTGGTACGTTTACATATTGGGGTTAATTGTCCAATTACAGCTTCAGGTTATGAAGTCCCACCCTCCTAGATTGCTCTCCTCAATTTGCTGTTGTTTATACTTTCTGGGCCTGAAGCTGCAACGGTGTCCTTGGTTCTTGGGCTGGAAAAGGGTTGTTGTGTCTAACTACCCTGTGAAGAGAACTTGCTAACACTTTATATGAAATTCAGTGTTTTATACCAATGCAGTGCAGAATGTGGAAAATATGACAGTGAGCGGAGCTGAAGGCGCACCTCTCCCAGTTTTGGTGATCAGTTCTCCCTGGTGGTGGCTGTCACCGAGTGATAGATTGGGTTCCTGAGACAGTCCAGGAGACAGATGAGTGGTGGACCAGGAGGGTCTGTGAAGAGTCCACAGGGAAGGACCACTGAAAATCTCATCAGTGAATAAAATGGGATCTTCTGGGAGTAAACCTGGGACGGCACCCATGGAAGGTATCACAGGTAAGCCTGAGAGGGCACCCATGGAGGGTAGCACAGGTAAAACAGAGAACCCATGGAGGGTTGCAAGGGAAAGCTGGGAAGGGGTCTGGGCAAAAGGGATGACAATCCCAAAATATCTCCAAAGAATCCCTTGGAAGAATGTGGAGTTGGTTTACATATTCTCCCAGAAGTGATTAAAAACATGGATGCCCAAAGGAGGTGTGCTAGTTTTGCATTAATTGATTTTTGGTGAGGAGGGAAGGAGCCAACCACGGAAGTGATTTTACTGAGGGGAGCTGTTAAAAGCTTCTTCTGCACCTGACAAAACCAATCAGTGGCTAGTTTTGAAGATTGACACCTGGTTAAACCACTTAAAGAGTTAAATACGCCTCCGTCAAAACACATTCTAAGGATAGGCAAGCCTGGGAAAAACTCTCTTGCTTCTGGCTTTTGGGGAGAGAGGTTCCCCCCCCTCCCACCACAGTAGGCAGGGGTGGTTGGGGTCCACTAGGCCCCGGTTACAGCTCCGGGCCCCTGAGATCCTAGCACAGGCCCCCGGGGCAGCTCGGCCTGAAATACATCAAAATACATCACTGTGAGTGCTTTGCCACTGCCCAGCAGAGATCACATGACCATCCACAAGCCCGGGAGGGATATTAACTCTTTTACTGCACAGATGAAACTTGCAGATGCCAATCCTCTCTCAAGTGAGAGAAAAATGAGAGTGAAGACACGTAGAGAGAACAACATGAAGACACCAAGGTCAGTAAAGAAGGAGTCAAATTCCAGATTGGAGGAAGATGAGGAGATGCCTTGGTCTTGAGCTGAAATTCTTTGGTGAGGCCATGGTGATGGACTATGATACACTAGAATATCCCTGTAATTCATGAAAAAGCATGGGGGTATGAAGTGTTCAAACTAGATATGGGCAAATGCATCCATGATGAAGCAAAACAGATGTTGAAGTAGCTGTGATCCAAATGAGAAGCTTGAACAGAGAAAGATAACAGTGATGAAGACCCTTTGTTCCCAGGGACAAAGAAGAAGAAAACCTCTGTTCCCAGAAATGAAGATGATCTCATAGATGAAGAGAACCTTTGCTTTTGAGCAGCTCATCCTTAAAAGTGTACTCCATTAGCTAAAGACTGAACCCTCAAAAACAGTTGTAGGGAAAGCTGTAAGTCAAGGGGAGGGACTTTTTACATAGTGATCAGATTTCCATTTTCCCAGACGGCTGATTTGTTGTTACCTTGAAGCCCCGAGAGAACTGTCATGGAGAAGTCTCCATGACATAGCAAGAGAGACTCCTCTTCCTAAGAGAACTGATGAAAGACTATTCTAGAGGTGGTAAACTGACTGAAAGTCCCAGGTTTTGTCTCTGTACATTGTCAGTGGGAAAGTAAAGAAGGTTGTGGGAGAAGTATTCTGAAGGTTTTATTCTGATTCTTATTATTTTTCATTTAATTCTGTTAATAAAGTTTTCTTTATACCCTTTAAAGTTTTGAGCCTGCTTTGCTCTTCTCCTAATTCTTATCTTGCAGCAGAAAATGAGTAAATAATTCTAGTAGGTGCATTGGCATTTGGCCTGCATTAGACCCACTACATTGGTGCATTTTCTGGTAAATTCAAATTGGCGAACCAAAACCACTACAGGGGGCAATAAGGGAATGTCGAGAAAGGGTCTCGCAATCCATGCCGGGGCGGGGTGGGGGGGGGGGG
>VZDJ01006585.1:278083-299025 GCA_008694505.1 Cyanoderma ruficeps | reverse complement strand
TAAAAGTAGTAATTTAGTACAGTATAGAGTGAGAAATTTTGTAGTTTAGGGATTTTAGAATAGAGGTGAATGGGGGACAAGATGGAGGATTTAGGGTGTTGCCCTAAATCCTTCTCCTTCTTCATGGTCCTCCATCTTGTGGGGTGGTGATCATACAAAGTAGTTTTAGGCTATTGGATTAGGGTAGAGATGACCCTTGTAGTATAGGTATCACACATTGGTAGAAAATAGTAAATAGTGGGCACGTAACTATCTGTATAAAAACTAAGTAACGCCCCATCAGTGGGCAGTCGCGTCGTGTCCCAGCCTGTGTCCGGACCTCGGCTGGGTGCGGAGCAAATTGTAAGATATCAAATAATAAACATCACACGAGAACGAAAAACAAGACCTTGAAGGACTCCGCTTCTTTCTGCGACACGGCTCAGGGCTTTCAGAGGGCTGGGGACTTTTAACATCCTTGAATCTCGGCAAGGCAGAGAACAGAGACAAACCCGAGAGATACAGCAAGTGTAAGTAAGAAGGGATGAGGGAAAGGCAAAGGCAAAAGCAAAGGTGATGCAGAAAAGCAGAGTTTTTACAGCCCCAGAGGAATAAGTCGCAGGGTTCAAGGGCTCCCCTGGGACAGAAGGGACGGGGTCGGCCACAAGGAAGTGGCAGAAGCATTCCCTCCTCAGCAGGGGAGAGCCAATCCAAACAACGGTTGTGAAGGAATCAGTGTGCTATCTGCAGGGCAAAGGGACACTGGAAGCAGGACTGTCCACAGAGACAGCTGGATCTTCAAAATGAGGAAGTCCAGAAGATAATGTTAGGGATTGTTAGGGGTGTCAGGAGCTCCCATTATACCAGGGACCCACCACACTGGAGTCCTCAATAACTTTTAAGGTGGGTCCAGATCGAGAAGAGGTATGTTTCCTGGTAGACACAGGGGCCTCTTGATTCTCCTTCAGTTTAATCCCTAAGGAGGGAAAATTGTTGTGGGAACTGACAGTGGTCAGAACATGGATTCTTAGGCTCCAGGCAGAAGCTTGAAGCCTGTGGGAAAGCCAAATACAGAACTCTCCCAGTCTGGCCTGGGAAATCATAAGGAGGAACCCAAAACAATCTTGTCAATATCCTCCTCCTGACACTTGGTGTTTTTCCAACTTGTTTACTGGTAGAGATGTTTACAAAAAGGTGGTGCCCTAAAGGGCCAATCCTGTCTCTAGACGGACACAAAAAGAACCGCACTCACGCAGTCAGGTTGTCAGAGCAAAAGAGGGGCGTTTATTTCTCGACCTCGATTTATATAGATTCCGGACAATGACCAGGGATTGGAGAATGAGGTTGCCACCTCTCCGACCCCACTGGTCAAACTAGAAGTCCATCTATTGTCTCTCCTCCAGAGAGGAATGCAAAAACAATCACTGTGTTTATGTTACAATCTGTGAGAAACTTTACTACAAAAATGCAAACACCAGAAGGCTGAAAAAGATCAGGGCGACACAATCCTATTCATTGTACCAAAAACACTGTATAAAATAATCTGTCTTTCAATATAATTTGCTATAAGCCCTCTGAATAAATCGGAGTTCTATGTGTCGTTACATGAGCCATCCTGAATTGTAACTATATACCCCCCTGCCTTTTCTTTTCCTTGTGTCTCTGTTCTTTTTCTCTAAATCCAGAGATTTAGCACAGCTTTGGGTGAGTAACAGTTTGTGTCAATTAGTGGAATTCCTAAGGAATTTATGGTTCCTTCCATTGCTTCTTTCATCTCTCTGTATCTGGCTTTATCTACCATCAGGCCCATAGTTTGTTTGTAAAGACACCTCCTTCTCATTCCTTTCAATCTGAAGTTGATGCAGTTAACTTGATTCACTAAGGCATATTTTGCCCAGGAAGTTTGTCTTTATTTTCTTTTTCTAGGAAATCCAGCATCCCTGCACTGAAGGGATCAGAATAATGAATCTGGGAGTGGAGGAACTGGCAGCAGATTTATGTCTTCATGCGAATAATTTTTTGCTTAGGCCCTGTCACCTTTGTGATAGCTACAAGGAGTTTTTCCTTCCTTTTAATAATCAGTCTGTAGTGGGCTGAATTTTCACTTTTTTTAAAAATAGGAATCTACAAACAGATGAGATGGAGCTGTGTGGGAACTGATGAAAATTTAATTGCCACCATAATTGCTTGTATTGTTTTTGGAAAATATACGAAGATTTTTTATTTTATTTTATAACTTTTGTCACTTTTCACAGAATCACAGAGTGAACTAGGGTGGAAAAGACCTTTGATATTAATCTTCATAATTCATATCACAGAATCACAGAATCACTAGGTTAGAAGAGACCTTTAAGATTGCGTCCAACCCATGCCCTAACACCACTTCAATTAAACCATGGCACTGAGTGCCACATCCAATCTTTTTTTAAACACATCCAGGGATGGTGACTCCACCACCTCCCTGGGCAGACCATTCTGTCAGAGTCCAGGGCATCCCTCTGGGCACCCTGGATGGTCACAGACCTCGGCAGAGGGGTCTGGGACCTGAGAAAGAGGGTTTGAGACCTGTACAGGGAGGTCTGTCCAGGGGAGGTGCCTGGCACAGAGCCCAGGAAGATGCAGGCTTTGATTTCAGTCCATGAGAAAAACTTCCAACACAGAGAAGAATTACAAGTCACAGAGGTGTAACAGACAGTAGTGTAGTTTATCACCGGGTGGAAAATTTTGTAGTTTTGGGTTCTTAGAATGGGGAACAAGATGGAGGATTTAGGGTGGTACCCTGGGTTCTTCTTGTTCTCCCTTGGCATCCATCTTTTGCAGTGACGGTGGCACAAAGTAGTTTAAGGAGATTGGGTCAGAGTAGAGATGACCCCTTTAGTATAGGTAATAGGCATTGGCACAGAATTGTAAATAATAAGCACGTAATTATCTGTATAAGAGGTAGTGACCTCCCATCACAAAGGGGAGTCATCCTGTGCCTGAGCAGCTGTGAACATCTCAGCCAGGCACAGAGAAAAACTTGTAAGATAAGAATTAATAAACACGTGAGAAACCAAGAAACAACAAGACCTTGAAGACTCCATTTCATTCTTGCGTCTGGCTCAAAGCCTTCAGAGGGCAGAGGGCAAAAAAAGACCCACTCAAACCACCACCAGAACCACCACCTGACTCTCGGGTGAGAGAAACCAAACCTGAGACCATTCCAGTACTTTATCACTCTTTCAGTAAAAAACTTTTTCCTAACATCCAGCCTAAATTTCTCTTGGTGCAGCTTAAGACTGTGTCCTCTAGTTCTGTCAGTCGCTGCCTGGAAAAAGAGACCAACCCTCACCTGACTACAACCCGCTTTCAGGTAGTTATAGAGAGTCATAAGGTCACCTCTGAGTCTCCTTTTCTTCCGGCTAAACAACCCCAGCTCCCTCAGTCGTTCCTCATAGGGCTTGTGTTCCAAGCCCTTCACCAGCTTTGTTGCCTTCTCCTGGGCATGTTTGAGCATCTCAACATCTTTCCTAAATTGGAGAGCCCAGAACTGGACAGAGTACTCAAGGTGTGGCCTCACAAGTGCCAAATACAGGGGAAGAATGACCTCCCTAGTCCAGCTGGCCACACCATTCCTGATACAGGCCAAGATTCCATTGGCCNCAACACATACCCACATTCCATCATCCTATTGAGAGATGCTCCACCCAGTGGGAGGAGCCAACCATTCCTACCTGGATAAAGCTGGGACTCGGGACCAGGACGTCCTCTTGCTTCATCCGATTACCGGAGGAAGACTGGACCCTTCTCACCACCTCTGGACCCTTTTGGCTACAGGATCATCTCTACCTCAACAGAATCACATCTGCCACTCCAGGAGGACTCATTTTTGGACTGCTTCTGACACCCTGACCAACAGGGCATCAGGTTGTAGCTCTGACCTTGTCAGGGCTTTCCAAAATTGTTGTTTGTTTGTTTGCTGGTTTGGTGGGGTGGTTTTGTTTTTCTACCACATTTGTATTATTGATATTCCTAGTAAAGAACTGTTATTCCTATTCCCAAATCTTTGCCTGAGAACCCTTCATTGCAAAATTAGAATTTGGCAGGGGGTGAGGGGTTTACATTCTCTATTCTAAGGGGAACCCCAGTTTCCCTGGCAGATACCTGTCTTTCTAAACCAAGACACACCATCAATCATTTTTTCTCTCAGAGGAGAACTATATAAACATCCTAAAAATATACATTGTTTACATGAAGCTGCGTGAGAATCTGCAGCACGAAAACAGAAGGCGGAAAATTCAGGGCGACAGTGCACCACCATTGAATCTTGTTGTTTGTTCCTGCAAGAAGCCAATTACTAGCTCTAATGCAATCAATTGCTAATTCTAATACAGTAGACAAAACATTGTCAGTGCTCAAAATGGCAATCTAACTTGTCAACACTCACTACTCTAAAAACAAAAAGGATAGAATACTCATTTTCTACTTGTAGAAAAATCATCCGAATGACGGTCGGCATCCTGATCATCATTCGAATGTTGCCTGATGGCCACATTCAGGTTTTGATGCCACAGGTCAGGGCAAACACACCTTGCAGGTATCCACCATACCCCAGTATCTGTGGAGATGGAGGCATACCTAGGACGCCAAGCAATAAGCTCACAAGGGCCTTCCCACTTATAGTGGTTAGATCCCGTACCCAGACTTTCACTCGAGGCAGGTGCATCTCGATTGATGACTGCAACGAAAAGGAAGTAATTTAGAATGACAAGATTGCACTTTTGTGACACTGCAAGGTGATCAATTGCATATAGAACCTTTTCCAATTGACTGTGTGGAGTTTCTCCAGGCATTCTCCTTTTTTGTTTTGACAGAACACAGTTTAGGATGCTATGAGCGCGTTCAACACTAGCTTGATCAGCTAAATTACACGTGAACATATTTGAGTTGACCAAATTCAGCAATATGAATGACATCTATTTACCAAAGCTGCAAGTCTTTCAGGCCTCTGCGGTTTACTCCCTGCTGGTAAAGGTGCAGCAAGGCCATGACAGTCAGCACAAGAACTGACAATGTCATGAGACTCAGTTGGCATTGACTGAAACTGCTTCTGCCGAGTATGTGCACTTTGATGGAATATCATGCAACACTTTGACTTGCACAATTTTGTCAGGCTGAAGTGCTACCCATGTAGGATTAGCTAACTTGTCAGCCCTGGGATTACCTTCCATTATGAAATGTGGTAAATTGGAATGACTCCGAATGTGCATGAACAATCCAAACATTTGGTTATGTCTGCTACATAAGCAGATTCAATGACCATATTCAGGGGTACTTGAAGAAATTGTCAGAATGCCATGGCAACAGCCCTCAATTCAATCATTTTTGTGGGCCAAGCCTGATTTGTGACTAAAATTTGCCAGTCAGATCCATCCTCTCAGGTAACAATGGCTTTTCCTGTTTTTCTGAACTGTCAGTAAAAGACGGTGGTACTTGCACTGGCACCCACAATGACAAATTGGTTGGTTTTGTCAATTTCAATAATTTTTGACTGGGCAAGTGATAAACAATCTGCCCTGCAAATTTGTAGCACATTTTTCAAAGAAGCACCGTTTGCTGTTAACAAAGGTCCATTAAAAATCTTCCTGCTATGTTAGAAAAACAATTTTTACAGGATCTGCTACCATTAATTGCAAACACCATTAACGGTATTTAATTATCAAATGAGCAATTAATTCAGACAACATGGGTGCTGGTTTTTTGCTTTTCTTTGGTTTTTTTGATGCAAAGGCATGTGAAGATGTGTGTCAGGCTGAAATGACAGCCCACAGCCATGCTAGCAGCTGACGAGATAACATATTTCCCAAAGGAGCAGAAAGTCTACTCCCATAAAGGCTGTAACACTGTACAGGCCCAATCATGTATTTCTACTTTGAATCTCCAAAGCACTTTCAGAGCTTTTGGAAATCTGTGTATTTTCACTTACACTTTTTTACTTTGGTAGGAAGCATGGTGAAAACACCAAAGTGAGCTGCATAACCTTTGTAGCTTGTATATTTTGATGGGGCAGAGAGACGCATTACAGGATGTGCAGGATCGGACCATTGTTCACTCAGTTGGCCAATGATACCTGTAGGATGTAAACCTGAGTTAGTGATGAAAACAGCAATGTCAATGGGGAGAATTGCTTGATGGACCTAATTCCCAAAGATCTACATGATGCCAATTACCACAAAGTAAAACCACAACATTTGGTAACTGCAAAGCACACCAAAGGCACGTGAGATATTACATGAGGTACAATTACATCCTTTTAGGAAAATCAAGGTAAATAATTTTGCTTTAAAGTCCAAATAATTGAAACTCAGGGAAAGGTCCATCAGCGCCAGGATGTTGATCTTTGGCATCACTGGATGTCTTCTTCAATCCTGAAACAGGGGATAACTTGAAGAGGTAGTGGAAACACAGTACCATGATGCTGACACAAGGCTTTTGTTATCAAATTGTATCATTTTTCAGACACATGACTGCCTCTTTTGCGGTCACTCTTCTCTTGGCTTTGGTTCTTCACCCGAGATTCAGGTGGTTGAGAGTCTTTTGCCTCTGAAAGCCCTGAGCCACGTCGCAAGAAAGAAGCAGAGTCTTCAAGGTCTTGTTTTTCAATGTTTCTCGTGTTGTTTATTATTTCATATCTCAATTTTCTCCATGCCCAGCCGAGATCTGAACTGCGGCGAGGACACAAGGTGACTCTCCTCCAATGGGGTGTCGCTGTCCTCTTATACAGATAATTACATGTCTCTTATTTACAATTACATATCAATACGTATTATCTATACTAAAAGGGTCATTTCTACTTTGACCCAACCCCCTTAAATTACTTTGTGCCACTGTCACATCAGAAGATGGAGGCCAGGGGAGAAGGAGAAGAACCCAGGGCACTGCCCCAAATCCTCCATCTTGTTCCCCATTTACCTCCATTCTAAGAACCCCAAAACTACAAAACTACAAAATTTTCCACCCTGTGATTAGCTACACTACTGTCTGTCACACCTTTGTGGTTTGTAATTCCTCTCTCAATGCTGGGAGTTTTTCCCACGGACTGAAATCAAAGACAGTGTCTTCTTGGGCTCTGTGCCAGCGTCTCCAACCCCCCTGGACCAGCTCCACACCCCCCTGTCCAGGATTCAAACCCTCTTGCTTGGGTCCCAGATATCTCTGCCAAGGTCCCCGACCCTCCAGGGTGCCCAGAGGGATGCCCTGGACTCCAACACTCTTCTTCTGTTGTTCTGGCCACAAAGGCTATGCAATGTGTCCCTTTTCGCTCCTCGAAGGTGATGGGTGTCTGATGTGACCGCTTGAACCTGCTGATGATAAAACACAGGCATATCTTCTCCTTAAGTTAATAAATTGTCAGACTTTACTGTTGTTAGTAAATCAAATTTTCTGATTTGATAATTCATTTCCCAAATTTCTAATATAAGTTTTACAGTATTAAAATTTATGTGTTGTCCACAAATTCGATGACCCCAGAAACTGCAAACAGCTGAACAGTTTAAATGAATAAGGAATTTGGGAGATCATGTCCGGACCATGACTTCCAAGCCCATTCTAGAAAAACAGATTCAGCTGCCACACTTATAAGTCAAATCATTGAGTCAAATAACTCGTATGTAATTTTGCTGCAGAAACATCTGGGCATCACCAAATTTTCCCATCCAGGAAGAGCTTAAGGCTTGGCCAGAGCCCAGGCTCAACCTGTGAGAGAAACGGTTCCTAAGAATCTTGGGGTAATAGTAATCGAACTGTCTAATGGCTGGTTCCATCTGGAATTCTGTCAGAATAAGGATGCTTTAGATTCAGTGCAGTATTGAAATGGTTCTATGACCAGAACTGGAACTGCATCTCAATCCTTAATAGCAGAAGGAATCTTCAAATTTCAGACAACATTCCTTAGAAGTCTGAAAAATACTTAAAAATCATGAGACATACTAAATTAAACCAACAAGCCAGTGCAAAACTAGCATAACCAACTAGAAAACAAGGGGAAGATCCTTGAATTACACGTGTCTTGTATACGAGTACACATAAAGAGATTATGCAGGTGTAGTTTCACATGATCTACTAAAGACAAAGCCTAACCTTCTTTTCCAGGGCCTACCCAGCCCTGGTTCCCTTCCCCAGGCCTATCCAGGCCCAACCTTTCTTTCCACCCCCCCTGAATCTGTTGTATACAATTCCCATGATTTTAGAAACATTTTAACCCTGTGCTATCAGTGCCGAACGGCTGCAGTGCCAGTGGACAACAAAGCCCGAGGCAGGAACGCAGAGCATGGACCGGAAGGGGGGGGGAGACGGACGACAAGGGGAGCAACGGCTTGGCACTAACTCCCCCCCTCCCTCTCCGGTGGTCGGAGAGGGGCGGGACGGATGAGGGATGAGTCGGGCATGGAGGGTTGGAACCAAGCCCGGCCGCTTCTGGCCCTCTATAGCAGATGCGGAGGGGCTGGGGGAACGACCGACCCTTTAGCGCTTAGNGCGCAGTGCCAACGGTCGGCAGGGCGTCCAGGCTGGGCAGGCGAGCCTGGCACGGCCTCCGCCGACCCCCGCTTCCCCTGGAAGCAGCGGGGGGCGGTTGCCGGCTGGCTCCAATTCAGACGCAGGATGAAAAAGAGCCTTGCCCAGGCATCGAATGTCATAGGGTGGTAACACGTCTGTGTCTATCAATCAGTGTCTATCAATCGTAGAAACTGCATCGTCTCATGAGACCCCAGACCGTATTTTCCAACCCTATCACAGAGGTCGACTATTGCCTGCCAAGACAAATGAGTATGTTTTTTGCGACCAGTTTCCCGAATCACAGGGAAAGCTTTCAAACTGCCCTGCGAGGCATCTTCGTCCTCCGAATCCTGTCCCTTGGAGTGCACAGGGACACGAGCGAGAGTCTATCTCGCAGCACCTGCAGAGCTACAGAATCCATCCCTACCCTGCAGGGGGCGCCGTGCCGAGCCACGGCCACTCACTGCATCAGCCTTGGCTCGGACATCATCCCAAAATTGTGCGCCTTCTCGCGGCCGGACCATCACCTGGCACTGAGGCAATGTCCAGTGCCCAGCCAAAAGGGACCCATCTGCCCGGGACCCTTTGCCACGGGTGAACACCGGCCCGTCACCGGCTGTGCCGTCCCTCCCCTTAAAAACCAACACAGTGCCGGAGCCCGCCTCTGCCTTGGAGGTGGCTGAGCGGGGGGAGAACGGAGCAGCGGGGGGGACGTGCCTTGCAGGTCTGCGGCAGTGCCAGGCGCCTCTGCCAAGGACACAGGGGAATCAGGGGGGAAGGAGCCATGAAGGAGACGCTGCGCTTGACCTGCGAATGGGTGGGGGAACTGGGGGGTGACGGACTCACGGAGGAGTCTGTTCCGACAGCTCGGAGGCCCCCCAAGCCCCACCCCAGCACCGCCCCCCTCGGCGGAGTCACAGCAGCGGGGGGTAGTTCGGGCAACGCCCCCAAGGAAGCTCCGCCGGCCGCGCCGACTGCGGCTGTACGGCACGGGGGTCCGGGGCTTTTTCTCTCGGCAAATCTGCGCAGTCCCTTTCCACCGAGTATTTTGTGGACACGCCACAATGCGGACAGTCCGTCGTGATCGTCCGCCCTCCCCGGTCCAAGCGCGCTTTTGGCGCTTCCAACGCCGGGAAGGCACGGGGGGGGGGGGGGNGGGGGGGAACGACCTCCCGCCGCCACTGTGGCGGCACGGGAGCCGGGCACGCTGGCGGCGCCGGTCCCGCAGGGCTTTCACAAGCCCCGAGCTCCTCCGCCCCCTGTCCGTGGGGTCTGACACCGGTGAGGTCCCCTGCGGGGATCCCAAACCCACAGAATTGGCTCGCGCGGCCGTGCCGCTCGTGGGGAGAGCTCCCTCACTGCTGGAGCGTGACCGCAGGCTCCAGCCACTGCTCACTGGTGCCGGGGGAAGCGTCAGCCTCCCTATTCTCCCTTTCAGCGCTGAGCCCGGGAGAGGAAATGAGAGCTGGGCCTTCCTGGCTCGAGACCTCAGAACTGGAAGGTTGCAGGCCACGTAAGAGCCCCTCAACCTGCTTCCAGGTATCAACCAGCCCCAACAGGTGCACACCGCATTCTTCAGCATAGAGCTGAAGCAAACGGCTTCCCACACTGGCCCACTCTGGCAGAGAGAAGGCAGTGTCAAGACTGCGAAGGAAACCGTGATCCCTAGCAAAATAAAACAACAGCTGGAAGTCCTCTCCAGAAACAGAGACTTCCTCTCCCTCCAGGAATTGAATCTAAACTCCCAGCTGGACAGAGTCAAGTGAGGTAGGGGAAGAGACCATCTCTTACCACTTCCACCTTCAGATGCACGGCGGCGGTGTGAAGGTCCACACACGAAGGCTGCAGCCCTCACACAGCAGGGGTCACCAAGTGTGATAGCTGAGGCTAGGATGTACCAATTTCAGGGACAGAAAGATGAGGCCACACCAGCAGCAGTTCAAAGGAACTAACCGTTTTTTTCAAAAATCTGACTCTATTTATATACATATGTACAAAGGTCAAGAGATTGGCTACACAGGTCGCCACCTCATTAACCTGGATGGTGAACATCACCATCAATCGCATTTCTCCTCCCAGAGGAGAAATATGTAAACATTCTAAAAATACACATTGTTTACATGAAGCTGCATGAGAATCTGCAGTACAAAGTTACAAGCACTCAAAAGCAAGAAAACCTAGGGCGACAGTACCTAATATTCCTTTTAATTTTTAACTGTTTGACACTTATTCCCCAGTAATAGGTATGGATCCACTGCCTAAGCTGTGATAAAATTAAGCCAGAAAAACAAACTGTTCTTTAAAAGGAATTAAAGCATAAAAAAGAGAGTTTAATGCTATTTTAAGGGATGTGTATTTATGTTAAGAAAAAATCTTGTCCTTTTTCTCCTGAAAAGTACTAATTAAGGGAATTCAGTGAAATGACACACTAATGCAACAAGAAGGTTTTTTATTAAGATACTGTACTTGGACCAGTGAGGTAGTCTTGGGTATTTTTAATGTAATACCACAGAACCACACAGAACCATAAAATGGTTTGGACTGGAAGGGACTCCAAAGCTCATCAAGTTCCAAACCCACCACCATGGACAGGGACACCTTCCATTAGACCAGGTTGCTCAGAGCTCCATCCAACCTGGCCTTGAACAACTCCAGGGGATGGGGCATCCACAACTTCTCTGGGCAACCTGTTCCACAGAAAACCTAGGTTTATTCTGATTTGATTCACCTTTGGAAAGGTTGCTAAATGCATCACCCTGCCCAGTTAATCACAGGAGGATAATTGTTAATGGTGGCTTAATTAATTAATTGTTGATGATTTTTTTTTTGTTTGGGTTTTTTTAGTGGGGAGGGAATCTGGATCAGACTGGGTTTCTTACAGAAATGTAGCATCATCCCTAAAGGAGTGCCTAGCAGAAGTGCTCTTCTAATGTGCAAATTTGATATATATCATGATGAGTTGTTTCGTAGTGCATCAGCAATATCATTTCCAATGAGCTCATGAAGCTAATGTGCAAGCATGAAGAGGTATTACATGCTGGATATGTTAAAATAGCATGTAAATATCATTAGTGTTTATCTTCCTGCAGTATTATTGTTAATAGCTACCATTTTATTTTAAGGAAAGTTCAAACTACTTTGTTTCTGTGTTTGTTCAGTGACCTTATTTAAAGTAACACTGTACTAGCAATAAATGGTGGTTTGTGTTCATTTTGGTGTATTTAACTGACATTGTCTTGTAAAATTAGCACTCTATTATTACTAAATTCTCTACATTCTGGTACAGCACTAAATTTTCAGTTTCAGTAAAACAATGAAAAACACTGGCTTAATTCTGACATTTTAAGCTTACTTTATGACTTAGTGAAATAACATAAGAGGGTTAAGGAAAATGTGACTTGCATATAGTACTAAATGTAGTGGGGATATGATACCAGAACCTCTCACCTTGTTTTCAGAAGCCTGTAGACATTTGTTTACCTCAAAGCTGAATTATGCATTTTGCCCAAATGGGAGAACTAATTCACATCAGCATTAGCAATACTCTCTGTTGAGGCCTATTTTGATGTTCCTCCTATCTTCCAGAAATCTATTGAATTATACCCTAGGTAGTTTCCAACCAAAGTTTCAAAGGTATTTTTTAATCTGTTAACTCACTACCTGAACTTTAAACACTAATTTCACCAGGGAAATATAATTTTATCAAAATACACTGTACTGCATATTTTTGCAAGACAGGTTAAGCTGGAAGAGTAAAAGAACCTGTTAGTACCACATCAAAACCTGTTTGAAATTCTTAGCAGAACTTTTAATATCATAGTGCATGTTAGCAGCCAAGTGGTTAGCTACGTGGTTACACTTTCAGTCAATATACCATTACCAATCCTGAAACCTATTAAAAATTTGGAGCTGTAATCCAGGATAGAGATTCACCAGCCCATGACAGTTCATTTTCTGTAAAAGGTTAAAAGAACAGATCAGACTTCCCCCCCCAGCCTCTATTTTTCCTCTTTTCCTCACTTGTAGTTCAACACCTGTGTTTGATGTTAGTTATGTTCCTCAGTCTGTAATCTGACATAAAGTGCAGTCTGCATTCTTTGTTTCCTCAGTACTACAGGTTTTATACCACAATTGAAGGTTACCATTTCATATGTGTTAGAAAGTTTAGGGAACTGAAGGAGTCTTATTTCCCTGCATACACTACAGTAGCATATTTCAACGCCACTGCAAAATTTGTGTAGCAAGACTTTCAGTAGAAGAAGTCCTGTTTGTTTTGAGTTCTTGACAAAACCAAACCATCTGTCTGGTATCAAGTTTAACAAAGTATACATACCAACTAAGTTACATAGCTCATAATAAATCACAGTGTTATAAATGAAGTGCACCAAACGAGAATAAAAAAATTACAGTTTTTAATTTTCCCAATTAAAGAATTTGAGACACAAAAAAGACAACAAAAAAAGCAACAACAATTGACCAAATAATACAACCTGCGAAGATCACAGCCACAGCGAAGCCCAATCCCGTTCGAACGTGGAAACAGACCCGAGACTGACCCATGCCAGGTTTTCGGGACGCCTGTTTCAGCGCCATTCTGTAAAGTCCCCTTTTTTATACGCTATTTCTTCCCCCCGGCTAGGCTTTTCCCTTGATACAATGAATTTTAATAAACATGAGTCCTTTCTTAGAGTTTATAATTTTGCTGAGGCCCAGTTTGTATGGGACCTCCGGATGAGTAAAAATGGGAATGTTTTTCCAGACGTTGGTTGTGTACTGTAGAAGTTTGGAGACACAGGAGACCCGGTGGGAGGTGTATGGTTGGGGTTTCGTTGCTGATGTCCGAGATTTTATCATGGACTTGGAGATCTGGTTTCTCCACTCCACCTGGCCACAGTCTTTCACTTGTAGATGTCTGCTCCCGAAGACCGAAGACCGGCGCCCTTTCATTGTCCCTTTTGAAAGCGGCTCTTAGCACCATCATCCTCCCTTTGTGTGGGTGAGGGGGTAGCTGGCATTCGTCCTCCCCTCTCCGTGAGTCTCCGTGCTTGTGAGTGAAAAGAGAGACGAAAAAGAGAAAAAAACACACACCTCCCCCCATCCCCTGCACCGTTTCTACTATATCTCTAAAGGTTATTAATTTCCTGTCCTGATCAATATATAGGTTATCTATTTATATCAACAGAAAGACATTTAGGTAGGGTCTTGAGGGGCCCCTGATAACTATTAGGCAGATTCCTTCAAGGCTCCTGACCTTGAGAGATAAGACTTTTACTAACAGACAGGGAAAATTATGGTGAAAGGACCAATTGGGAACTGTCTCTGGGCAAGGGGAACAGAACAAAGCACATACCAACTTCTGATAAGAAAAAATTCCAAAAAGACAGGGGGCCCATCTCAGGCACATAGAACTAAAAAAAACTTACAATAAAACTTTTAAACAAATCCGGCAATCCCACATATTACAATCAATATACTTTTTCAAATATTTCAAATCTGTAAAAATGGTGTATTTGGCTCTAGCAACTAGTTTGCTTCTCTCTTTACCTAGATTACCTCCTTTCTTCAGTGTCCTGAATCTACTTCCACTCTCCTGCTAAACACTATTCCTCTTGTTGTCTGATGTCAAAGTTTCGGAGCTGTGAGGCTTGGAAGTTATGCAGCTCCTGCTGTATATAATTACACAATTTTTTTCCAACTTGATTTCTCTCAGTCAGCTTTCTTATAGAGGAATTCAAGTGTATCCAAGCTCTGGGTGTGTCTATACACAGCACTGTTTGGACAATTTCCACTCTTGGCATAAACCCTGCTCATAAGGCAAATATGACTCTGAGAAAATCTGGTAAATGGCCCATTATTCCACTCCTTTCAGCTGCTTCCTTTCTGCTGTTACTACTTATAGTATTTTTAAAATACTACATCATAATTTTCTCTACATCTTTTCTTCAACATGGTTAATAGTTTTTGAGGTTCTGTTCTTTTCCCTTGCTTGCTTTGATTAAAGAGGGTTTACACCGCACAATTGTCCCAAAATGGATTCTTTCACCTGGTCTGCAAGAGCCCGAATCCCCACACAGAGATGAGGCATTTGATTTATTTACAGACCTGTGCAGAAAAGGGTGCTGGGTGGCAAATCCACAAAGCCAACACAACAGCCAAAATTTTTCACTATTGTTTTACTAAAATGTATAAAGGCATTAATGTTCATTGGCTGCAAGTTACAAAGTTCTCTTATTAACTAGTATTCTATCTTGGTTAAATTATTCCCTTGCGTCTTATGCTATATAGTCCACATACTCAGTCTTTCCTTTTTTGGCCTGGGGGGTTTCTTGGGTCAGTGGTCTATGAGTCAATGTTTGCGCTCTTCCCCTGCCAGAATTACCTTTTAGCCAGTCGGAGCTGATTCAGCACAGTTACTGAGCTGGCTTTATTAATTTCTTCCTTATCTTGGAAGTTTTGCCAAATGTCTTTGTGACCTGTAAATTCTGCATTCTTTGTGTCCACTATCAGTGGTATATCCTTCTCCCCAAGCTTTGTCAACCTCCCCCTAGGTCTAAAATCATTGAAACATGTCAAACCCTAAACCTTAAATAGTCAATTCTACCAACAAGTAATTTATCTAACACCTGGACATCACAATGACATCTTGCTGAAACAAGATGATGGTTTGGGCTTCAGGTGGTGTCCTTGTTATAGAAATAGTTTCTCTGTTCCACAGAGACTCTCTCTTGTGTTGGGGGAAGCTCATATTAATGGCAGGTGCATCTTGCCTTACTTGAAAATGATCATCTTAAAATTGAAATTTACCACCTTAAAAATCTGCTTGCTGCAGTGGACCACAAAGAGAAACTATTGCTGAAGGAACGGCCTCCTGTTTCAGTCAGACAGCCCTTGAGACTTGGGACAGGGATATTTGGAGTGATAGTGATGATGATGATGATGATGATGATGATGATGATGATGATGATGATGATGATGATGAAATTGTGGGGGACTTCCAAACAAAACTTCTAGGATTTGAATTACTGTATGGGCAGGTGTTCAGCCATCTCCAGGAGAGCAGGGTCTTGGGAAGACAAACACCATAACTCCAAATGTCCCCTTTCTTCCTCCTTCTTCCCATCAGCTTTATATAGTGAGCATAATGTCATATGGTCTGGAATATCCCTTTGGTCAGTTGAGGTCAGCTGTATCTCCTCCCAATTTCCCATGCACCCTCCAGCCCCCTTGCCAGTGTGGCAGTACAAAAGTGTGGTGGTTTAGTGACAATGATTGACAGAGAAACATGGACTCCATGGGTTGCGTACATGAAGCCATTTATTGATACACCTAGCTGAGTTTATATACCTTTTCATCATATAACAAGTAATATTGCCAAGTACATTGCTTAAGTCATGCCTCATACTAACTGATATAAATAGATAACCTATATATTGATCGGGGCAGGAAATTAATAACCTTTAGAGATACAGTAGAAACGGTACAGGGGATGGGGGGGGAGGTGTGTGTGTTTTTTTTTCTTTTTTCGTCTCTCTTTTCACTCACATACTACGAGCACGGAGACACACGAAGAGGGGAAGACGAATGCCAGCTACCCCCCACCCACACAAAGGGAGGATGATGGTCGCTAAGAGCCGCTTTCAAAAGGGACAATGGAAGGGCTCAGATCGGGGAGCAGACATCTACAAGTGAAAGACCGTGGCCAGGTGGAGTGGGGAAACCAGATCTCCAAGTCTATGATAAAATCTCTGCCATCAGCGACTAGACCTCCAACTATACACCTCCCACCGAGTCTCCTGTGTCTCCAAGCTTCTATAGTACACAACCAACGTCTGGAAAAACATCCCCATTTTTACTCATCCGGAGGTCCCATACAAACTGGGCCTCAGCAAAATTATAAACTCTAAGAAAGGACTCATGTTTATTAAAATTCATTGTATCAAGAGAAAAGCCTAGCCGGGGGGAAGAAAAAGCGTACAAAAGGGGGACTTTACAGAATGGCGTTGAAACAGGCGTCCCGAAAACCTGGCATGGGTCAGTCTCGGGTCTGTTTCCACGTTCGAACGGGATTGGGCTTCGCTGTGGCTGTGATCTTCGCAGGTTGTATTATTTGGTCAATTGTTGTTGCCTTTTTTGTTGTCTTTTTTGTGTCTCGAATTCTTTAATTGGGAAAATTAAAAACTGTAATCCTTTTTATTCTCGTTTGGTGCACTTCATTTATAACACTAACTAACATGGGTATGTGCTGTCTTATCTAAGTTCTGTTTGCTAAGCACATATCGTACCAAGCATATCACTGTCTCTTGCATTCCTTTCTCAAACTTCTGCTTTCGGTTGCCAAGGCTTGTGGCCTACTAATGCTAACATATCCATTTCTGCCATAAACTGAACAGTGCTCCCAGCTCAGCTCTCTAGCTGTATTCCCAGTTTAGTACGGACTTTTTTTTCTCTTTCTCTAAGGCAGTTATAGCAGATGTTGACAGCTTGGTTGACCAATTAAAGAGTCAGATATGCCTCTGGAAATACCCAGGCTTAAAATCAGCCCAGGAAGCCCGGGAAGTTATTTTCCTTTCGGCCGTAGGGGCAGGTAACATTGTTCAGCAGCCGGGGGCCGGGGAGGTCCTGCCTCCCTGGCCGGGCGGCCGGGGCCAGGCCTGCCCGGGCTCCAAGGACCGGCCCTGGCCGGGCCATGCCTCCGAGCCCCATCAGCTGCCGGCGGGGGCCAGGCAGGCCTGCCGGCCAGGCCCCCAATACCAGCTACGGGCCCGGCTGGGCCGGGGTCTGCCCTGATTTAGACTGACGGGTGGGCAAAAAAGGCATTTATTATTCTGCCTGGTTTTGATTCTGGACTGTCCGGGTTCTCTGATCTTTGATCTCTCTTCCTGAGTTCTTTTCCACCCCCATCACCATCTCGGCCTTGAAATCTAACACCCTGAGCTGCAGTGAGAGAGACTCTGGGCACATTTAACTCTTTCCTGGTACAAACTGAGCCTTTTTAAACTCCAATCCTCCTTTTGAGTAAGAAGAAAAGGGACAGAAAAGGGACAGAGAGAAGACAGCATGAAGTCGGTGGATGAGAGAATGAAAAGACTTTTTGGGAGGAGGGATTTGAGGAGTTTGCTATTTTAAGCTGAATTTCTCTTATTGAGACATGGTAATGAACTCTATATGTAGATTATTCTTTAAATCATGGGAAAAAATATGCATTTGGGGAGATGATTGTTTATTTGTGGATTTTTTAGCAAAGGTGTTTGCGATGGACTGAGTAATATTGCATAAGAATCTGTGATTCTTGTTGTCCCATGAGATGCTTAAACAGAGAGAGATGAGAAGCCCTCTGTACCAGTGAAGAAGTGAGAAGATATTTCTGTTCCTTGAGATGAAGAAACCTTTGCCTTTGGAGTTGTTAATCTTTAAAAGGTGACACCCCAATATGCCTGAGTTCACATGACCCATAAGCAGCTTGGGAAACTGCTAATGGGAGATTTCACAGAAGCAGGTTTTCCTCAGAGAACTGTTTATGTGACAGTTACAATCCACAAGAGAACTGTTTTAGGTTGTCAGTGGGGGAAAATTGCATGGTAAACTAAGACAGACTCCTCTTCCTAAAGAACTTATGAAAGATTATTTTTAAATGGTGAAACTGACTGAAAAGCACCGGTTTTGTGTTTTTATGTTGTTTATGGGAAAGTGAACACTTGTGGGGGGAAGGAAGAGTGTTTTGAAGGTTTCGTTCTTTTTCTTTTTCTTTTTTTAGTGTGTGTTAATAAAATCTATCTGTTTACCTTAAGTTGGGCCTGTTTTGCCTTTTCCTCCCAATCCTATCTCCCAGAGGGAAAAGACAGTAGACACTCAAACCACTACACTAATTTTGGCAAACATAATTCGGCGAATGTAAAACCACTACATGATTGGTGTTTCCACCCAGGAAGAACAAAAACCATTATAGAAAGGCAGTGTCCTGGGTTGCAATGTAGGATGTGCCCAAAGTATGTATTCTATCATCATCTTCATGAGCTATTGAAACCAGGTGGGGCAGTGTTTTCCCAGGCCCCCTCCCTCTAGGCTATCTTCTGTTAATGGCCCCATCAATGCCTTGCTGCATGAGTCATAGGTAACTCCCTCTGGGAGCTATCTCTGTTTAATGGGCCATAAAGGACCCACTTCATGACTCATAGAAAGATATCATCCCATTGTGAGATGTTCTGCCCAGGGGGAGGAGCCAAGCATTCCCACCTGGATATAATCTTGGATTTGGGACAGTACAGGTGTTGCTTGGGCTGCTGTCCTCACACATTCGGGGTCGCCAGATGTTGCAGGCCGAAGCTGGGCGTGTCCCAATTTCTGGAACACTCAAATGAAACTCAGACCATGGCTGGTTTAGAAAATTCCTCCTTTAATTCAATTTGACTCCAGTATTTATACATATGTACAGAGGTCAAGAGATTGGCTGGACAGGTCGCCACCTCTTCAACCTGGATGGTGGACATCACCATCAATCATTTCTTCTCTCACAGGAGAAGTATGTAAACATTCTAAGAATAGATATTGTTTTCAGAAAGCTGCATGAAAAAGTTCTACAGAAAGACAAAAAGACAGAAAACTCAGGGCAACATACAGGCAGCCCTTACCCACTGGATTCCCAGAGGACAAGAGCTACCAGACCTTTCTATGAGATCACTGCTTCAGGAAGACCACCTCATCTGGACTGCTTCCACCACCCTGCTCAGGTTGTATTCTGACTCTGTCAGTAATCTTTTGTATTGTTGCATTTATTTTAGTTTACTTCTTTTTTTTCCCCTTCCTATTAAATTGTATTTCTGACTTGGAGTCTCTCACTGGTTCTGCTTTCAAACCACTACAGGCAGAAAAGGCCTTGGCTCTGTGTAAGCCCTGCTGAGCAATAACAAAACCATCTCTATATTTAGCTTGGTTGGTTAGAGCACGGTGCTAGTAATGCCAAGGTCATGGGTTTGTTCCATGTATGGGCAATGCACTTAGAGTTGGACTTGATGATACTTGTGGATCCTTTCCAACTCAGAATACTCTGTGATATTATCAACTCTGTGTTCAGCACAAGTCCAGAACACAGCCCCATACTAGCCACTGTGAAGAAAATTAACTCTACCCCAGCCTAAACCAGCACAGATGGTTAGAGGATTTCTTGGGTATAGCAATCACAAAATGATGGAGTTTTCAATTCTCAGAGAAGTAAGGAGGGGGATTAGCAGAACTGCCACAATGGACTTCCAGAGGGAAGACTTCTTGTAAATGGGAGCAACATTGGCTAGCTTCTAGTCAGCAGGGCTCCCAAGACCTTTGGTACATGATCGAGAGGGGTCCTGCTGTAACATGCTCTATCTCCTTCAGTACTCTGGGATGAATCCCATCAGGCCTCATGAACTTGTGAACACTGAGTCAATATAGCTCATCCCTTACAATTTCAGTGTCCACAAATGGAAAATCACTATTCCCACACTCGTAATCCTCCAACTCGGGAACAGGCAGCCCAAGGTCCATGAGTATTATTAAAGACTGAGGTCAAAAGAACTGCACTGAATGTCTCCGCTTTATCCCTGTTAATCTGATGGCCATCTTTTCTTTAGATCTCCTCTTGCTATTGGCATACTTAAAAAAGCCCTTCACAATACTGGCCAGTTTCAACTCTAATTGAGCTTTGACCTTTCATGTCTTCTCCCTGCATATATCAACTATGCCTGTGTAATTTTCCTGCAAAGCCTGACCTCAATCCCAGAGATTGTACAATTTCTTTTTCTTCTTGAGCTCCCTGTTCAGCCAAGCTGGTCTGCCCCACTTGGTTGACTTTCAACACTAAGGTATTGACTGCTCCTATACCTTTAAAAGGTGATTCTTCAAAATGGACCAGAACTTGTAGACTCCTAAGCCCTCAAAAGCAGATTCCCATGGTACTCTGCTATGTAGCTCCCTGAATATCTTAGTTTGCTCTCTTGAAATCCAGAGCAGCAACTCTGCTGACATTTCCCCCTTGTTTTTGTAGTTCACAGAATCACAGAATCACAGAATGTGTAGGTTGGAAGAGACCTTCAAGATCATCGAGTCCAACCCAGCCCTAAGACCTCAACAAGATCATGGTGTCATGTGCCACATCCAGTCTCTTTTTAAACACATCCAGGCATGGTGAATCCACCACCTCCCTGGGCAGACTATTCCAATATTTAATCACGCTTTCAGTGAAAAACTTCTTCCTAATATCCAACCTGTATTTCCCCTGACGCAGCTTAAGACTGTGTCCTCTTGTTCTGTCAGTTGCTGCCTGGAGAAAAAGATCAACTCCCAGCTGTCTACAACTACCCTTCAGGAAGTTATAGAGAGTGATAAGGTCACCTCTGAGTCTCCTTTTCTCCAGGCTAAACAACCCCAGCTCCCTCAGTCGTTCTTCATATGGCTTG
>VZDJ01006585.1:227156-274925 GCA_008694505.1 Cyanoderma ruficeps | reverse complement strand
TCTAAATCATCTGGCTGGCTCTCTAGATCCAGGGCCTCATACCTATTCTGAAGTGGCACCTGGCTAGGGGATGGGGGTTGGGAGGAGTTTTTATTATTACCTCCTCGAGCAGGGATCCTTTTCCACTCCCCTTCATCTACTAGGTGCTCTTCTATTGCCTGGGAGTGGGAGGCATACGAGTCTGCTGAGTCTAGATGGGCCTCCCTTAAAGATGGAAGGGCTGAACTCCACCAGTCTATTTCGTGTTCACTGTCCCTGATACTCCTTAATTGATCGACTTCCTCCCTAAGCTCTGCCACCAGTGAAAGGAGGTCATTCACTTGCTCACACCTTAGGCACACCTCCTTCACATCATTCCCTGGAACAACTGATAGGCTCAGACACTCTGGGCAGGAATGGGTCTGTACAGATGCAAACTTTTTGGAGGTCCCCACTTGGTCACATACACTAGTACCAGCCACAGTTTTCAACTGTGTTGAAACCATTACTAGCAGAAACCCTAAGACCAATCAGCCAGTAGAGACACCTCAAACAGCACAACACACAGTACTCCTTACCAGCAAGAGAGCGAGCAACCCCGCCTGCTTGCCCTGCCTTCACGAACTGCTGTGCAAACTGCCTTGGTGACGTCCCTGTTTGCCCACTCCTGTTCGCCGTGCTCCCAGCTCCGCCCATCGCTCCTGAATGACTCACAATGCGAGTTATAGTTATTACATATTATATTATATATTACATATATATATAGTTATATATAGTTATTATTTAGTTATAAAGACAGCTCCAGAAATGCTCAACATCTCCTTACTGGAAAGTACATATTTTTAAAACACAAGCATAACTTATGGGACCAACCATATGGCTGCATTCTTTCTATTTTATTTTGAGGATTTCTTTTTACCCGCTTAAATAACTGCATTCTTCAAGGGTAGGGCTAGTGTAAGGACTCTGCCTTTGTTGCATTACATTACCTGAGGCCTTATGCTGCTAAACTTAAGAGTTTGGGTTTTCTTTTTGTGGAAGTAATGCTTTCTATAATTTCAAGTTGTTCCTTCAGTCTTGCATACTTGTAAGCTTTCTACAATTTTAGTGATTACTATATAAAAATTAGAAATCACTGCATTACAAATAAAGGTAGGATTTTATTGATCCATTAGGCACTAGCTATTAAGAAAGCTTGCTCTACAGAAGTTCATCTTGGTTCCTAAAAATTCTTCATACTTTAGAAAAGTTTATTCTCTAGCATTCCTCAGTTCTGGATCTATATACCATGGAAATTTTCATAATGTTATTAATTCTGTACAAAGACAAAAGCTTAAATACAACTTTGAAAGTGCTCTATATTAAGACAATACTATACAGGAACATATTTTAACATGTGTCTGATATACTAGCACAAAATGAGCTTTTTAATATGTAAACTAATGTGGCATTCAAGCTTTCATTTCCCTCATCTGAACTGATACACAGGGATAGGGAGCAGAATAGATGCCCTGCAATCCAGGAGGAAGTAGTTAATGACCTGCTGTGCCACTTAGACACTCACAAGTCTATGGGACCAGATTTTCCTGAGGGTGCTGAAGGAGCAGGCAGAAGAGCTTGTCAAGCCACTCTCCCTCATTTATCATCAGTACTGGTGTAGTGGGTTGACCCTGGCTGCATGCCAGGTACCCACCAAAGCCTCTCTATCACTCCCCTATGCAGCTGGGCAGGGCAGAGAAAATATAATGAAGGGTTCATCAGCTGAGATAAGGACTCACCAAATACCGTCACGTGCAAAACAGACTAGAGATATTAATTGAATTTATTACTAACAAAATCAGAGGAGGATAATGAGAAGTAAAATAAGACCTTAAAAACACCTTCCCCCTCCTTCCAAGCTCTACCTCCTTCCCCAGTGGCACAAAGAGACAGGGAATGGGGGTTATGGTCATGCCTACATTGGGTGCCAGAAGGACTGAAGTGAGTTCACCATGGCTGGGTGCCAGGTGCCCACCAGGCCACTCTATCACTCCCCAGAGGGACAGGGGAGAGAAAGTATGATGGAAAACAACTGGTAGGTTGAGATTAGGCAGTTGACTAAAGCAAAAAACCCAAAAGTTTGCACACACATAAGCAAAGAGAAAAAAAAGGTTATTCTCTACTTTCAGCAAGTGATGTTCAGCCACTTCCTGGGAAGCAGGGCTTCAGCACATGTAGTGGTTGCTCTGGAAGGAAAACATTGTAAAAAACCGAATGCCCCCTATTCCTTCTCCCTCCCTTAGCTTTTATATCTGAGCTGATGTCATATGGTATGGAATATCCCTTTGGTTAATTTGGGTCAGCTGGCCTAGTTGTGCCCCCTCCCAGAATCTAGCCCACTTCCAGCCCCTTGATGGGGGTGGAATGTTGAGAGATAGCACTGATGCTGTGCCAGCGCTGCTCAGCAGTAGCCAAAACACTGGTATGTTATCAACACCTTTCTAGCTATCAATGCAAAGCATAGTACTGTGAGGGCTGCTATGGGGAAATGAACTCCAGCTCAGCCAGACCCAATACACCTGGTTAACCAGGGATGACACTGACAACTGGAGGTTGGCCAATGTGACACCCATCCACAAGAAAGGTCGGAAGGAAGATCCAGGGAACTAGAGGCCTGTCAGCCTGACCTCAGTGCCAGGAAAGGTTATGGAACAGATTATCTTGAGTGCGATGACATGGCACATACAGGACAACCAAGGGATCATACTCAGCCCAGATGGGTTTAGGAAAGGCAGGTACTACTTGACCAAACTGATCTCCCTTTATGACTGGGTGACTCATCTAATGGATGAGGGAAAGGCTGTGGATGTTGTCTACTTGGACTTCAGTAAAGCCTTTGATACAGTCTCCCACAGCATTTGCTTGGAAAAGCTGGCAGCCCATGCTGCACTCTTGACTGGGTTAAAATCTGGCTGGATGGCCAGACCCAGAGACTGGTGGTGAATGGAGTTACATTCATTTGGCAGCCAGTCACTGGTGGGGTTCCCCAATGCTCAATATTGGGATGAGTCCTGTTTAATACCTTGATCGATGCTCTGGACATGGAGATCGAGTGTACCCTCAGTAAATTCACAGATGACAATGAGTTGTGCAGGAATGTTGATCTGCTGAAGGGTGGGAAGGCTCTACAGAGGGATCTGGACAGACTGGATCAATGGGCTGAGGCCAATTGTATGAGGTTCAATAAGGCAAAGTGCCAGGTCCTGCATTTTGGTCACAAAAACCCCATGGGATGCTATAAGCTGGAGGCAGAGTGGCGCAGTGGAAAAGGACCTGAGGGTGCTGATCGACAGCCGGCTGAACATGAGCCAGCAGTTTGCCCAGGTGGCCAAGAAGGCCAATGGCATCCTGGCTTGCATCAGAACTAGTGTGGCCAGCAGGACTAGGGCAGTGATCATTCCCCTGGATTCAGCACTAGAGAGGCTGCAACATGAATCCTGTGTTCAGTTTTGGGCCCTTCACTAAAAGAAAGATATTGAGGTACTGGATTGTGTCTAAAGAAGAACAACAAAGCTGGTGAAGGATCTAGAGAACAAGTATTATGAGGAGAGGCTGAAGGAACTGAAGTTGTTTAGTCTGGAAAAAATGAGGCTGAGGATAGACCTTATTGTTCTCTACAACTATCTGAAAGGAGATTGTAGCGAGGTGGGTGTTGGGCTATTTTCCAAGGTAACCAGTGATGGGACAACAGAAAACAGCCTCAAGTTGCACCATGGGAGGTTTAGGCTAGATATTAGAAAAAATTTCTTCACCAAAAGGCTTGGCAGGCTTTGGAACAGGCTGCCCAGAGTGATACTACCTAAAGATTTTTAGCTTTTTATGTATTCTTCATGTATTTTTAGCTTTGTAGATTTTTAAGGCATGGTTGTAACTTCTAGTACTTTTCCAGCTCTCTTTCCCACAGTGAACAAACTCTTATTGATGCATTCTTGAAATTCTATTTAGTCTTGTTAGTTTAGCAAGGAAGTTTTATTTTGCATCATGTAATCATAGACATAATAAAGGTAGAGCTAGGACATCCAGGGGGAAGGGGGGAGGGGGAGCTCCAATGGCGCACAACCTGGGGGGAGATTACCTAACTGCTCTTCTAATTGGACAATATTTGCTAGATATACTAATTGCCCAATCTTATAAAATTGTACAAATCTAATTTGGGGCGCAGTTTTCACCATATTGTGCACCTGAAAGCTTTCAAGTAAAGGTTTGCTTTTATATTGTCATTTTCACGTTGTTTGGGAAAGTTTTGTTCTATTTCCAGGCATCAAGGGAACTGGTGGAGTCACCATCCCTGGAAGTGTTCAAGAAATTACTGGACATGGCACTTTCTGCTATGGTTTAACTGTAAGGTGATGTTTAGTCAAAGGTTGGACTTGATCGTGGAGATCTTTTACAACTTTACTGGTTCTATGATTCTATGATAATCTCAGTAATATAAACAAACTGTTTCCTGTCAAATGGTTTCCTTACATTATAGTATTGTATATAACTTTATATACAATCCAAAAGTTGGTTACAAGGTAAAATGTTTTAAATAAGTTTTTCCAAAACACTGAAAGTTAAAAATAACAACAAAGCAGGATTTTTCTTCATATTTTTTAATACTTTTCACTTTTAAGTACTGGTTCAAAATTTGTGATTGCACCATGGAAGGACCAACTTCTTTTAATTTTTAAAAATTTATCATTAGGATCATAAAGCTATTATAGAACAAAACAGTTAGACTCTATACAGTCAAGGTATTCAAAAATATGATTCATGTTTTGAATCTGTAGATGAATGGTGGCAATTCAAATACAGCATTCTGTACAACTTGACAAAAATACAGATGGACAATCTGATTAGTTAAAAGAGAATCTGCACAACTTCACATAAGCCAGCTCAGCCCAATTAAGTAAAAGGTAATTTTTTTTCCAAGATGTATTCAATTTTTCACAGATAAATTTGTCAAAATAAGATGTTAAGCTTTCAGACAAGATAATAATGACCATCTCTCATCCTCATTCCAAATACAAGTTCTACAAAGTCATTTCCTTCACATCTAGTTCAGCAACATTCAAATTCACCAAATGCACACAGATTCAGAGAACAATATCTGATGGATCAGAAAACTCTTCTCAGCCCTTCAAATTAGTTCAGCTTATGAAAACAGCCATTCTAGAATCATGGGCTGCTTCTGCCAAGACCACAGCTGTATAAATGCTACAGATCCTTTAACAGGAAGAAGAGAACTCAGAATGCACAGATATGTGGCAGTGACTGGAAAGAGGGTTGGGCTCAAAAGACGGGAAATTTTAAAAAACATAAAAGATCCCTTCTAGAAGAAAAGACCTAATGGCTACTTGCAGATGGACGATCTGAGAGGCTGACAGCTGCCTTTTACAATTTGTTTTTAAAGCAGTCAATTAATACCTATTTCTCAATTTTGCAACTCCTTTTGTATTCTTTAAGAAGACTTACAACTCTGTGCAGGCCCAGCCATAGTGAAGTACCAGTGCCTTTATCTAAAAACAAAATATTATTTACCATTAGTATCTCTAGTTTAATTTTATTTACAGAATTGTGAAAGTACATCATATTTAGTGCAAATTTGTTGTCCTGATTTTTTCAGCCTTCTGATGTTTACATTTTTGTACTGGAGTTCTCACGCATTGTAACAGAAACAAAGTAGATGTTTTCGCATTCCTCTCTGTGATGGACTTCTAGTTTGACCAATAGGGTCAGAGAGGTGTCAACCTCATGGCCCAATTGCTGATCAAACTCCAAAAACTATATAAACCCAAATCCCAAATAAACATCCTTCTTTTTTGCTCTCACAACCTGACGGTGTAAGTGTGGTTCTTTCGTGTCCATCTAGCAACACAAATTCAACTAATGATATAAGAATTATATACTGCTTTGTAAACTTCCCATACTTTTACAAAATAAACTCATCCAATTAAATTAATGAACAGTTAGTTGCCTGTGTTCGACAACTACAAGAAAAGGCTCCATATTTTGGACTATTTTTCCCTTGACATTCCCATCAGTAGCTATGGTGGAATTAACTTCTGCTTGGTTGATTTTAAAATGAAGAAGTACGTTTGAGATAATTTTTTAAACATTACTATATAAAATGTTCCTAGTGATGTAGTAAACATACAGCTTTTCATCTTATTTGCCTTACTAGCATTAACATATAGGCACTTTTCTAGATATTCAAAATAATAGAATAACTGTAATAAGGCATATTCCATGTACACCACTTGAAAAAGGCAAATAAAAAGAAAAAGTTATGGAACATGAAAGCTGCATGCATGTGTCATTGTGTGTTATGTATGATTTCATCTCTATAAAGAAGATGAACAGATAAAGTATTTTTTTCAACACGGTGCAGATCACATTTAATCATTCACCAAATCTTTATTAAATTACTATTTTTTATTTATTTTCAGTTACCTACCATACTATAACAAATAAGACTTTCAGTTTTCTTTTGAGAAAAAAAAATCTGGAACTCTTTTCTTGAGATACACAGGTCAGTGAAACACCCAGCAGTCTCTAAAGAGTTTCCAGCTACAGGACATGGATAAAAGACCTCAAAGTCAGTACTAGTCTGCCAGAGACTTCTCTTAATGAGCATATCCAGAATCAGAGGCAGGCAAATATCTGACATTTGAATTCTCATAGCAAATAGACAGAACATTCCAATATGAACTATACATCCTTATAACTGATGAGTTTTTGATTGAGGCAAGTATCAATGCAACTTATTTTCTATATGAACCTCATAGCATGGCTTTGTCAAGATGAGAAAAACACATGCAGGATCTGAAAATAATGTACTCATTCTGGGCTGGGAATGTTGTCCTATGTAGTCCAAATTACTTCAGTAAATATGATAGTGTACCTTCTCACAGCTTTGGGAAAGCCTCAGATATCATGCAAGAAAGCAGTTCACATTTATAATGAACAGATGACTTCTAGCTTCCAGGCACTGTCTTGCCCTCTCATACAGAATCTTCCTAGAAATTTCTGCATCATGTTTAATAGCAAAATTTCTGTAGCACATATTGCATAACTAAAAAATCCAATAGAAATATACCTGGAAAAAAATAAAGCTTTTCACATTCTTACTCCTTCAGAGCCAAAGATCTTCATAAGAGTAAGACAATAGAAAAGGCAAAGTCATATGGATATTGAGAGCCCTCAATTACTACCTGACATTTTATGTAACATGATGATTCATTATAGAAACAAATGGCAATGAACTATGATTATACAAAGCAAAACAAAACCTGTTAATAAGTCACTTAGGCTTTACTGAACTCCCTCCCCACCAAATATGTGCATTTGTCTTTTGTGCTTTTTAGAAATGCACAAAAACTGCACTAGTACCTTAGGAATGTTGACAGTGAAATTCTGCAAGTTGTTTAAAATCAAAGCAGTAACCTCTGTTGGCAATTCAAAGCTATGCACATTCTTCCTCTTCTAAAGCAATCAAAATAGCCATATGCATGTTATCAAAACATCTATTGATAATTACACACTGACTCCGCAAAAAAATTTAGGAGAGAGCTAGTGTTAAATATTCAGCCTCATGGTAATGCAGCACTTTTTATTTCAGTATACAAACCCTAGAAACCATAAAAAGACTATAGATCCATTGTTCCAACATGGACTGCTCTGTGCACGTATCGGTCACTTAAAGGTGAAATGCTCACCAAGTCTTGTTCTGATCACTGCAAAGACAAAATACAGTAGAGAAAATTTTGAAAACTAATAGGAAAACCAGAACTTGTTAAAACTCTTACATAGTATCAGCACTATTATCACATTTGAACTGCTGGCTTGTGACAGCAATGTTTTAAATGATCCACCTACACAAGTTCTTCAACAACATACAATTAAAACTGAGAATCATTACATGGCTACCTGTTACAGAAGGATGAAACTACTATGATTTTGGAGTCTGACATAACAAATAGAACCAAAAACTAGAGGCAGCCTATGTCATACATAGAAAAGAGATAAAACCCCTTTTTCACACAATTGTAGAATATCCTGAGTTGAAAGAGACCCACAAGGATCATTGAGTCCAACTCCTGACCCTGCACAAGATAGCCCCAAGAAGCACACCATGTGCCTGAGAGTGTCGTCCAAATGCTTCCTGAACTCAGACAGGCTTGGTGCTGTGACCACTTCCCTGGGGAGCCTGTTCCAGTGCCCAACCACGCTCTGAGTGAAGAACCTTTTCCTTATATCCAAGCTACATATCCCCTGACTCAGCTTCATGTCATTCCCTCGGATCCTATGCTTGCTGGGATCCATTCTTGCTGGGTAGCCTGTAGCTGACCTCCATGCTTTATTTGTTTGTCCCTTGATCCTTACCCCAAGGGTCTCAACTGTGCCATTGCCAACTGTGAGTTCCATACCTTCCAGCCCCTCTGTAACATACAATGCCACCTCACCTGCCCTACCAATCCCTCCTGAAGTACCTGTAACGATCTACATATATTAATTCTAAGCAGTGAATTCATGCTAGGACATTTTTAGATCATATACTTCTTTTTGGCCTTAAATATTTACAATTGCGAATCAAGAATTTAAAAAATGAATGTATACCTGCTAATACTAGAATAAAATAGGCTTTCCTGCTGTTTTCTCTTGCACATATGATGTGAAACGCTTTAAGAATTTTGGATATTCTCGTTTTGCCACTGCCCGTAACACTGATGCTGGTGCCCATCCTCCTGGGTTCACTAGAAGTAGACAGTAAGTCAGACATTGAAATACAACAAATCTGCTGAAATCTAGAAAAGAAAATTTAATTTTGTATTCCTGCAATTCTTTCTGAAGTAGAAGGAAAGAATAATCAGCAGAATTTAAACCCTTACAGCTTGTATTGCAGCACTTTCTACTCTTATTACTCTAATTTAGTCCAGTTCTACAATGCTACTATTTAGAAAATATTAAACATGGTGTGTTGGCTTCATGGAATGCCCAAATGAAAGATGATATTCTTTAAGTACTTCCAAAAAAAAAAACCATAAAGACAGACTCAAGCTACTTTTCATTTCAAAGAAAATAAAAGTCAAGCTTTAACTTTTCAATAACTGCTGCATTTGCCTGCAGATTTGCTACATAGCCAATGTCTTACAAATTATTTTTAAGGCACTTCAAGCAAAATTTTCTCTGATTATAAAATATGCTTAAATTCACAGGTCAAATACTTTGCTGAAAAAGATGCCACTTCCCATATAATCACAGTTCAGAATTTGTCGATGAAGATATATTTTTTAAATAATTGTGAAACTTCTAAACCAGAAACAAAGGAGCTTACCCCAGAGTTTAACATCATATGGTATTATTTGTACAGGATTTAATACAAGTATCACTCCTATATGGCAAAGATTTACTGAACACAATTTTCAGATTGTGATTTTTTAATAAGCTATGTAATAGGTAGTCAAAAATAATAAGCAGGTGAGATACTCAAAGTATTTTGCATCTACAGGAGAGGAGATAATAGGTATGAGGTTCCAATACTATAATATACTGCTGAATACTGGGTACAGTAACAGTAAAGTTTGGTTTTGCTAACTCTGTAGTCAATACCAAAGATTGTCAGTTAAAAAAAATGTAGACTACATTATACTATAGTTTGCAAACATCCTTTCACAAACATGAATTGTGTAAAAAATTTGATAGCAATCCATGAATAAAATCCCCAGATTATTACTAAAACTTAAAGCTTATGCCAAGTCATGCCAGTTGCAGACATTTCTTCTGTCCACCCCTCCTCCACTCCAAGGTTCTGTGCTTAGGACTGAGCTACACATTACTTTCATTTATTGCTCTCAAAATGCCACACAATGAAAGATCCCATTCACTGATTGATGTAGCACATTAATTTGAGTACTTTTGACCATGAAGACCACAAGTGTGATACTATATATAAATTTAACAGAAAACTGCATCAACCTTTTTGTTCCCCAGTATTCAGATCCCAGGAATTAACATATATAATTAATGTCATACTGAATAATTTTAGACTTACCATTAGCTACATATGTAATCTTGCATAGGATATTGTCCCTGCTTATTTCCTTGTTCCCCTCTGGCGGGCTTACTAAAGTCTGACAAATCATAGCAATATTTATTTTGGCACGGACACAACGGTTGTTCATCTATCAAAAAAAAAAAAACAAAAACATTTGCAAACTTCAAACTAGGTTTCTTTCAGCATACTCAAATTCTAACATTTTAATTTAGTATAAAGTCTAAGGTACTCCAAAAGTTATATTTCTGGGAGTTTGCATTCTAGCACTACATGGATGTAACATGAATGTGAATGAAATGAAAGGTACATGGTGAGTAGGGAAAGGGTTAAACTGAAACATCTGAAACTCAGGTTTCTGCTTGCTTAATACAGTGAATTATTTCAATTATTGTGACAAGTAAGGAAACATCTAAAGAATAATGCATCAGTGTTTACAAATATCAGTTAGTAACTTTTCCCTTGTAAGCAGGCAATGGCATAGTATTCAGCACAGAAACACTACAGAGAAAACAATCATTGCTACTGTCTGACAGAACCAAGGCAGAACTGTGTAAGATATAGGTTTAACAGATTCCATATCTAGTTATAAAAGCTTATCCCCATGTCTGACAATATTGAAGTTATTTATTCAATTCCATATGAAAGAACCTCAATTCTTTAAAATGTTTTCACCAGAAATTTTGCTTCCATTTTTCTGCAACACCTTAGATCTGCCAACTGTTGAGATAAAGTAAGAAAGTTTTTGGCTCAGAATGTTTTCATCAGATGATTGTATCATCTGGTATAAACACTGTATTTTTGCATACCCCCCCCCTCCCCTTCCCCCAGTATTGCAATAGTATCACACCACATAATAGAAAAATGGCATCTTTAAAACAGAACTTGATAGAATGAAAATAATACTTACAGGAGCACTGTCATGTTCCACAGAGAAATTGCAAACAATCCACGTTTCAGGATCATTTTCACTGAATGCTGGTATTTTTCTGATGGCAGACAAATACAGCACATCCCTTTGAGAAGCCGGCCACACTCTCTGCAGAAAAACACCTGAATATAAGCTTTTCCAGTTTTGCAAATTAAGTACTTACTATCCTTAGATAAAGGAAAAAAACAAACAAGGCAAAATAGGTCAGTCGTTATTTAAGTAAAAAAGTTTATTCAAGTTAGTAATTTCATGCAATTTTGAAAACTCAAGCAGAATACAGATGTTGTACAGATGTATAACAGGTTATATAGCAATACTTAATTTTAAAAATTTAAGGCGAAAGTTTAAGGCCTTTGAAAGGCAGGGACCCAAGTTGCAATGACTTTTTCAGTAGACAAGCAGGAAGAGGCACTTCCTCTCCTGTTCTCTCAATCTCAGGTTTACATTGTAATTAATACTTGTAAGCTATAAACTAAACCAGTGGTTAAGTATAAATAGAAGCATCTACAGTTATTTATGTCTCCAAAAATATGGTGAGACAGAGAGTGCAAGAAATACTTATAACAAATATTATTTCAAGAAGTTACTACTTTAATGAGATAGATATAGTAAATCGGTATTATCTAAGAGAACGCTTCACAAGCAAAGTGCTATAAAATAAAGCAAAACTGTACAGAAGCCATTTTCCTGACACTCAATATGGGCAAAAAGTCTAGCTTTTACCACAACACTATACAGTTCATACAACTATGTTGTTCAAAAATCAGTCTGCAGTTCCAGCAGTTTTAAGATAACCACATTACCAGTTTAAAAAAAAAAAGTTTCAATATTTGAATATATTAATACTCAAAATCATGCAAGATTAAAGAGTGTACACTTCATTCCCAAATTTTTAGAATCTGTTAGGTTATAGCTATTGGGTTATAAGTCAAATGAACATTTTAGTAAAGCTAAATCAGAACTAGCTGGGGTGAAAAACCATAATGAAGTTTAAAGAACAAATCTACCAGGAATTATAAGACCTCATAATGCAAATGTAGAATGTCAATTAATTGTGGTCAACAATAACTTGCATTATTGCAACAAAATGTATGATACAGGGATGGGGGTTTCTTCCTTGTAGTCAGTGCCAATTTACTGCTTCAGTTTTCTTGAGATGAGCCTTGCCTTGCTGAGAGTGATATACTTAAGAGATTAAAAACAGTCCTCATTTGTTATTACAAACACAATCAGATAGATACACAAACAATTATGCTATCAAGCCAAGTTTGAAAAATTTACAAAGTTGCAGTTATAGAGAAGTTGTTTTAAACTATTGTTCTGGATAATATTTTAAGTTGTTAAAATGGTAAAGTATTTCAGAATAGATTAGAACACGTAGTCTGGACTGTCTCACTGAGGTTAGTATACAGGTGAAGTGTTCTTACCTTATGCATCTGGTAAATGATAATGGCATTATCAGCTAAATTTTCCACAACGTGGAAATTTTCAATTGTTGCTAAGGGGAGGGGAAATAAAAAATCCATCAGTAAACAAGCAGATATCAGGTCAATGTTATAAACTACATGCTTGCAGATAAACATGCAAAACTTAAGAATTGATTCCTTACTTTCCCAGTCATTACGAACATCAACATTCCAGAAGTAGTGGCAAACTTCATGCCCTGTTACCCCTTTAACGGCATGTGTTGCTTTCAAAGGATCTAATACTATTCCATTCTCTTCCACCTCTCGTCTGTACACCTATGGTCAAATATAAAGAGAGAAATGAAGAGAAATTGCCAAAACTGTTCATGCTTTATTATTTAAAATTTTAGCAGCTTTGATAAAAACTTACCCAGAAGACTAACAAATGAATAATTTGCCGTGTCACTGTTTTATGGTAACAACCAATGCAGATATTGTTGCAAGGCACTTCCCATGAAAATACCAGTATTTTGAAAAAATTCTACTCCAAAAATGATTAATAGAATCATAGAATTTGCTGAGTTGAAAGAGACCCACAAGGATCATTGAGTCCAACTCCTGACCCTGTACAAGACAGCTCCAAGAAGCACACCATGTGCTTGAGTGTCGTCCAAATGCTTCCTGAACTCAGACAGGCTTGGTGCTGTGACCACTTCCCTGGGGAGCCTGTTCCAGTGCCCAACCACACTCTGAGTGAAGAACCTTTTCCTTATATCCAAGCTACATAGCCCCTGACTCAGCTTCATGTCATTCCCTCGGATCCTATGACTGGACACCAGAGAAAAGAGATCAGTTGCCAGTCTGCCTGCTTGCTTCTGCTCATGAGGAAGTTGTAGACAGCAATAAGGTCTCTCCACAGTCTCCTCCAGGCCGAACAAACCAAATGACCTCAGCTACTCCTCATACCGTTTCCACTCAAGGCCCTTCACCATCTTCATGGCCCTTCTTTGGATGCTTTATTTGCTTATTATATTGGCGTGCCCAAAATTGCACACAGGACTTGAGGTGAGGTCGCACCAGTGCAGAGCAGAGTGGGACAATCACCTCCCTTGACTGGTTCATGATGCTGAACTTGGTCACCCCAGCACCTGGTTGAGTCTTATGACTGCCAGGGCACACTACTGACTCATATTCAACTTGCTGTGAACCCAAACGTACAGATCTCTTCCCATGGGGCTGCCCTCCAGTCTCTTGTTCCTTAGTCAGCATGTATATCCAGGATTGTCTCATTTCAGATGCAGAATCCGTCACTTGCCTTTGTTAAACTTCAAATGGTTGGCTCCTCCCAAATTAGTGTCATCAGAAAACTTAGTATCTCTTCGAGTCCTGTGTCCAAGTAGTTTATGAAGATGTAGAAGAGAACTGGTCCTAAAATGAAGCCCTAAGCTTTAAAATGGAGCTTTACTGAAATCCCAAAAGATTACATCAACTGGCTTCCCTTGATCAACTAGGTGGGCTACCTTGTCGCAAAAGGAAATTAAGTTTGTCAAACTGGACTTTCCCCTCATGAAGCCATGCTGGCTGTGATCAGTGACTGCGTTGTCCTTCAGATGTTTTTCAATAACGCCCAGAATAGTCCTCTCCATAATTTTACCAGGCACTGAAGTGAGACTGACAGGCCTGTACTTACCAGGGCCATCCCTCTTGTGCTTCTTGAAAATTGGGATGTTACCCAGCATCCAGTCAACTGGGACCTCTCCAGATTCCCAAGACCATTGAGAAATCATTGAGAGTGGCCTCACGATGACATCAGCCAGCTCTTTGAGCATTTTTGGATGAATCTCATCAGGTCCCATAGACTTATAGGAATCCAGCTGGAGCAGCAAATCCTGCACAGTTTCAGGACTGACTGGGAGTTTGTCATTTTCGCAGCTGTGGTCCTCCAGTTCAGGGCTCTGGGGGTCCCAGAGGCCATCATTGGTATTGACGAGAGAGGTGAAGAAAGCAGTAAATGTCTCTGCTTTGTCTGTGTGCCTGTTTGTGAGGTGACTGAACTCATCAAGCCACAGACCAATGTTATCTCTGATTCTCCTCTTGCTGTTAACATATTAAAAAGCCCTTTTTGTTGTCCTTCACAGTGTTGGCCATCTTGAACCCTAATGGTGCTTTGTCCGCACAAATTTTCTCCTTACGGTGGTGAGCAGTTTCTCTGTAGTCCTCCCATGTCACCTGACCTTGCTTCCAATGTCCATACACCTTCTTTTTTTGCCTTATCTCCAAAAGAAGATCCCTGTTCAGCCAAGCCAGCCTTCTGCCTCATCTGCTTGATTTCCGACATTTGACAGTTGCCTGCTCCTGTGCCCTTAGGAGATGGTGTTTAAAAAGTGATCAGCACTGATGGACCCCAGCACCTTCAAAAGCATTTTCCCACGGAAACTTACTCACTAGTTCCCTGAACAACCTGAAGTCTGCTCTCCTCATTTCCAAGGTTGAAGCTTTGTTGACACTTTTTCTCCTGTCAACAGAGATTTTAAACTCGATCTCTTCATTGCCACTGTGATCAAGACAGCTGCCAATCTCCACTCACATGACCCTCTCTGTTAACAAGCAACAAATCAAGGAGGGCATCTTTCCTAGTCAGCTCCCTTAGTACCTGTAGCATGAAGTTGTCATCCAGGTGTTTTAGGGATCTCATGGACATGTTTGTACCAGCTGTGTGGTTAACATCTGGCGAGCTGAAGTCTCCCATAAGGACAAGGGTGGTTGACTTAGAGGTGTCCCTTAGTTCCTTAAAGAATAATTCATCAGTGTCATCATTCTAGCTGGGTAGCCTATAGTCGCCCTCTGTAGCAGATTTTCTGAGAAAAGGAGAGCACGATCTGTATTTAAAATGAGATATTGAACTACTCAGCTGAGGCCTGCCTGTCTGAAGCTTGGCCTTGAAGGCCCTGAGTCCTTAAAGCTGTTGCACAGGTGAAATCAGTTGTGGTGCAGCAGAAATTAAATGTTAAGGTATTATTGTTAGATAGTGAGTTTTCTAAAAGTCACTGAAAGCAATTATTAGTAAGCACATTTTAACCACCTTAAAAGTTAGATAAATAATGTGTGTTTTCATTTTTGTCTTGCTGTATGCCAATAAAAGTGTCACTGTAACTATAAACTATATAGAACTGTATATAACCTGCCATCTTAAGCAAAATAAACAGAAAACATGTATTTAACCATATTAATCAAATCATATGTTAGTCTCAGCTCAACCGCTCTTTATTTTAAAAGTTCTCTGCTTCAGACCTCCATGCTTTGTTTGTCCCTTGATCCTTACCCCAAGGATCTCAACTGTGCCATTGCCAACTGTGAGCTCCATAACTTCCAGCCCCTCTGTTACATACAATGCCACCCCCCCCAATCATCTGCCTTGCCTATCTGTCCCGAATTAAGCTACTCTGTTCATCACTATGCACAAGAATGCGTACAAACATAGAGGAGTAACCAATAGTAACTTGCTACCAAATAGGATTTTCATACATTGAATTTTCTCATGATTTCATTTGACACTGGCCAAATGCCAGGCACCCATGAAAGCCATTCACTCGCTCTCTTTTGCTTTCAATTGGGCAGAGGAGAGGGGAAAAAAATTAACGAAGGGCTCATGGGTTGAAATGAAAATTGGGAGAAAGTATTCCATGGACAAAACAGGTTCAAATTTAAAGGTCTAAGGTACATTTATTATTAATAGAGTCAGAGGAGGATAATGAGAAGTAAAATATACCTTTGAAACACCTTTTTTCCCTCCCAGCCCCTCCCTCTTTCCCACCAACAGCACAGTGAGACAGGGCATGGGGGTTTTGGTCAGTTCATCACCTGAGATCTTTTTCTGCTCGCTCAGGGAGAGGAGTCTTTTCCCTGCTATGCCATGGGGTCCCTCCCACAGGAGACAGTGAACTTCTCCAGCATGGCTCCAACCTCATAAGCAGCAATCCCTTCTGAAATTGTGGCAACGTGAGTCATTCATACGGGCAAACAGTCTTTCCGAAACTGCTGCAGCGTGGGTCACTCGTCCACAGGGTGCAGTCCTCTATGGATAGGCTGCTCTAGTTTGGAAGTAAGGGTCTTCTCTCTATCTGTGAGAGCAGGGGTCCTCTCCCTGTATTCCAGTCTTTCACTGGAATACAGCTTTCCTGGCATTCACCCGCTCTGGCATGAAGACTTCTCTCACAGGCTGCAAGTGGATCTCTGCATCCCCCATGGACTTCATGGACTGCAGGGGGACAGCTTATTTACCATAGTCTTTACCATGGTCTGCAGAGGAATCTTGGCTCTGGTGCTTGGAGTACCTCCTCCCCCTCTTTTTCCACTGACCTTAGTGCCGCCATGATGTTCTCCCTACATGTCTTCACTTCCTCCTTTCCTCTGACTAGAAGAAAAACTGCTGGCTGTAGGTAGTATTGCCAGCAAGTTCCACCAATTCAAAGATTATTGCAGGATCCTGCAGCACCAAGAGGTTTATCTTGTCTAGGTTCCATGTTGGGGAATTGTTTGCCATGTTTCCACCACTGGCCTGGTGGCCCCACTGCCACCGAGTGGGCAGAGGCAGCTGCCATGGCACTGGCACTATTTAACACCTCTCTTCATGCGGGGCACCACAAAGGAGAAGCCACCGCTGCCACCCCTACCCTTCTGCCTGCAGCACAGCTGGCTAGGGGTGGCCAGGCAGGCAAGGCTCGCCACAGGCTGCACAAAGATGACATGCACTGTTTTGATTTTTCTGTCATCACAGAGGTGTTACCAACCTCTCTAATTGGGCCAGCAGCATGTCCATGTTCAGAACCATCAGAGAGTGGCTCTGTTGGACACGATGGAAGGTTCTAGCAACTTCTCACAGAAGCCACTCTTGTGGCCCTCTCCCACTACCAAAAACCAGGCTGTGCCAAATCAACACAGTACACCATGTTCATAGGAAGTTTTAAGTAGGAGAAAATGAGAAAGGAATCTCTAAAGACAAAGATATTGCAAGTGCTGCATAAGATTTTGCTGAATGTATTAGAAGCTGCAGCTTGTATGTTCTCCACTCCTAAATTAAACAATGCTATTCTCAGAGAGGAGTTTTAACAGCATAACTTGCTCAGTAATAGTATTCAAAGAGAATAAAAATATCTGTCTTCATAGCATATCATCTTATATCAATTAAGCAAAACAACAAATACTTACCTTCATTTCTCCTTCCTCTACTACTAGCTGCCAATTGGCATCTCCTCCTACATCTTGCAAGGAATATGTCATATGGTTTTGTACCATCTCTTCCACCTTTAAAGGAAAAATTACACATTTTTAAGTAATTCCTTTAATCTTCTTCGGCAGGCAACTGTACAGTATTGGAAGCCATAAGTCAATACTTCAAATCCTGTGCAGGAGCTGAACTTGGACAATAGAGCCTTCTATTACAAGATAAGATCAAGCAGGTACTTGTGGCCTTCAGAAACAGAGGCCAAATTCTTGATTCAACTTGCAATTTAATTTTTTATGGGTTCTTCCTTATCCTTCCTTTGTGCCTTTAAACTGTCAAAACTCACTATTCCTACCTGAAATAGCTTTATTTCAGCATGTAGGAAATTACTTCCGGTACCTCCAAATAGAATTACAGTGCATTGTAGGACTTGAAAGACAATATTCACTGAAGAGCATTTAAAAAGATGAAGAGGAGGGAGGGAGGGGAGACAGACAAATGAGCTCTAAAAAAGTAAATGCATATTAAAATTTATATTGAAGCAGCAGTGAGGGAAACAGTCATGAGAAAAGCATGCCTATTCTGTTTGGCATCTTTGCACAGTTGCCAACTAGAAAAACAGAACAGAAATGCTTACATTCAAAAGAAATTATGATGATGCAGAGATCCACTATTTTAAAATACTCATTTAAGAATACTTAGCTAGACAGTTGCATGTTTTTCTTAAAGGTCAAATATTTGATACATTTTCATCAAGCTATGTGAATACTTTTTTTTTCTTCCAAATAATGTGCATGAAAATGGGGGGTGGGACAGGAAATGAATTTTAATGTTAAATCTACAGTCTTGCTATATGTTTCTTTTGTGTCTGTCCCCCCATTTCCAAATCTTATTCTCCCCCAAATAAAAACAGAGACAAAAAGCTAAATTATCCATNGTTTTTTTTTTTTTTTAGTTATAATGAAGTATCAACACCCACAAGATTTGTGTTTCTGTTTTTAGACAGGCCATCTTTTCCTGCCACTTACAGGTTTCCTACCAAATATTCTTCTAATTATTCTAATTATTTTTTTCCAGGGAAACAATGACAGAGTACAAGCCAAGCCAGGGAAGAATGTGAGCTATTTAATTATTTAATTTTCTAGCTCTTGGTTTCACTTCTTTCAGAAAGGAATCCTGCAACATATTCAGGGTCCCTATTGTTGCACTGCACCAAGCAAATGACTCTATATAAGGAAAAGGGTTCCAGTTTTACCCCAGGACCTTGTAAGGGAAGAACACCAGAAACATCTTTGCTGTCCTGACAGTAATTGGCTCAATGCCAAGATAAAAACACTGATAGTTCTCTTTAGATGTTCCTCAGAAATGTAGCTAGATTCCATTAGCAGCAAGCCAATTTGTCCCTCCTAAAATATGAAGTATTTAAGAAGGAGCACAGAGGTGTTCAGTGTTTTTTTGGACTGCCTTAGCTAGTGCAAGAGTTCTCTCTACACTGTTAGGTTTATATTTCTTTTGTTTGATACTATTTGTTATTTTTGTCATTATTAAAACCTTTTCTTTTACAAAGCACAACCAGAGAAGTTGTCTCACTATTATTAAGCCACTCTGGGAGGCTGCAGGTCAACCCTCAGACTTGATAAATCTTCACAAGGCTTATTACACTCTGGCCACGTGTAAGACTGTATCACCCTATCTCCTCCCCTAGCTCCTAATCTATTCGGGACAAAGCCGGCTTGTATGTGATTTTTTTTTGCATTTTGCTGCTTTTTCCTTTATGCCAAGTGCAGAGGGAGGAGAATAGCAAAGAAGAGAATGAGGCATTGACAGGAGTATCAGAGAATCAGAGAATACCTGAGTTGGAAGGGACCCACAAGGATCACAGCGTCCAACCCCTGGCTTTGCACAGGACAACCGCAAGAATCATACAATGTGCCTAAGTACAATCTAAACAGTTTAAGGCCTTTGGAATTGTTCAGCATTAACCTTCTCTGACTTCCTCTGAAAACTTGAAAGGCATCTTTAGTTTTTCTCTCCCTCTCTTCTCCCAGTAAAGTTTCATTCCTGCCAATACATCTTTCAGACAACTTCCCCTTAGGTTTGGGAAAGGAGAGGTATTATCATTGCAGCTTTCAGAGGAAAGAGAATGTTGTTTTTCGCTAACAAGCAATTACTTCTATTTGACCAAGTAATTGCAGTGCCTACAACTGCCTTGTGCATACTATCTGTCCAAACTGTGATCTACCTGCTGGTTGCTGTCAGCCTGAACCTATTTCAGGTACCACATTAGGCACCGAGTCAATATTCAAAGCTTCTTTTCCAGTGGGCAGACCACACTATTACCTCTGGGTTCCTGGCAGACCACAGGAATGATCTGCAAAAATACTTCCATCCCATGCAGCCTTGGTCTTAACATTAAATGGGCAGATATTCATTTAAAAGGCCCTCAGAAGAGCTCAATCTATTTTAAAATCTGATAGTCCTTTAAAAGGAGAAAATTATTTGCAACATATTTGCAGCATTTTAAGCCCGCAAACTCTCACTCAACTGGCAGAGACAAATCAATGCCTTTCTGAAGACACACTGAAGAACCAGCTGCAGCAGTCAGATTATGTTTATGCATCTCCATCTTAAAAGCAAAGCTGCAAGTTTCTACTTGACCTGTTACTAAGATTCCCTTCATATAAATGAAGTCTAGAAACAAGCCCCATTTATTCAGAATCAAGATTTATCTTGCCTTTCCAAAACCCAAATCCTCAGCCTGGGGACAGAGGACAATTTCCTAATAATGTCTACAGCAGGTTGTCACCAAAATGTGTGATGCTTTTCTCTTCATGCTCTCAGTTGTCTTTCACCTGCTTGTTCACTAGCAATGAAGCTCCAGAGCAGGTGAAGAAATTTAATGAACTGGCAAGTCTGTTCTAGGGAAGATATGGAGGAAGAATGGGGCAGAGGGGAGTAGGTTTCTTGTAAGCAGGATCATTCTTTCTGTAGTCAGTTAACTTGAAACCACATCCTAAGACACTAGGTAGTAGCTTCTACATAGTATAATCCCTGCAGCTGCTAGAAAGAGCAACACCTTGACCCCATAATCCAGTCCATTTGACCCTGATCTTTAATGTCAATTTGCATTATTGTGATAAGGACCTGGTCAATCTCAGATTTAAGTGGTTAGGTTTTCAGCTACTTTAGTGGTCTGATACTCAGGTTTACCATATGGACCCACAAATGTTACCATAGACCTAAGAGGTGAAAATGAGAAGGTTCACATATTTTAATGACTGTTTGCCTTACATTGAACTGGCAATGCAGCCTGATAGACAATGAATTCTATCTTTAGAATCAAACTTGCTTTCTATTACTTGATTTCCTCCCTCCTCCCCTACAAAACCAAACTTGAATTATTAACGTGACTGGAGTACCAGTAGATCAGCCTATAGATGTTGTGCAATATGACCTGCATACTTTTTCTCCTTGTAAAAAATTCAAATTCCAGAAATAACACGACTGCAATAAGTCAAGGCAAGTGTTGGGATTTTAGACCAATAAGCAAGTCCTTAAGTGTTAGGGTTCTGCTCATGAAGCTGGTGGCAAGGTATGCAGGTAGTATGATCCATTCCTTTTATTTGAAAAAGCAGGCTGTTTGCAGTGTGTCAGAGACTGGAAAGATGGATGTCTCGAGACATTTTTGGATGCATGTGTGTATGGGGGAGGGGCAGGTTGGGCCTTGCCCTGGTGAGACAGTGAACTGCCCCCCACTCCCCACCCCTAGAGCCAGTATCCCAGCCCTGCAGTGGTGCCAATCATGGAACACTGGAGGCAGAGCTCCACTCTCACCTAACCCAGCTTCTGAGTGGCTGGAAGTCTCACCTGGGGGGAGGGGGCACAAAGGCCAAGGGGTATTTAAGGCTGAGCATGAGGTCAGCACATCTTGACCNTTTTTTCTTTTCTTTCTTTTCTTTCTTTTCTTTTCTTTCTTTTCTTTCTTTCTTTTCTTTCTTTCCACTCTTCTTGGAACATTTTGAGTAATTGCACAGGTTTAAAGTTTTCTAAGTTGAATGGACCAAATTAATGCTGTGAGAAGTGTTTTATGTTGATTGGATGTTGTAGTAAACCCTTTGCCGAAGCTCTGATTTTTCTAAAGTTTGCCAGTAAACTTTTGTCTTGTTTTGACCTCTTGAGAATATCTGGTCAGTATTTCTCCTGTCCCAGAGTACATGAACCACTGTAAAGTCCTTTTATTGGGGCCTTACACAGTGTTAGTTAATAATTTAAAAACAAACAAACCCAAAACCAACAGACCCTAGAAGGAAGCCCCATATTCACAATCATATGGACCACAGCAGAATGAAAGTAATGGTCTGAATGCTGTTTGAATGAATTTTTTTGAGACTAAAGACCAAACACATGAATTCACTTATTTCATTCAACTTTAAACTATGCTCTTCAGAGGAACCACCTAGAGTGATTTTGTACATTACTGGAATATGTCACTACAAGGAAATTCACCTACTTATTCAGAATGTCAGACATTTTCTGAAGTATAATTGAGTATATTGGAACTCTTCAGTAAAAGTTCTCATATCCACAACCTCATTTTTTTAACAACATACTTTATGACCTTTTGGTAATAAAACTAGTTGCAGAGGTAAAAAATTATAGTAGAGAACCTTAAAATTTGGTGTCTTAATGTTATTACAAGTGACAAATTTTAAAGACAGCATTAAACCTTTGATTTAAAAACAAGAAAAACTATTCAATTTGAAGCAAAGACCATCTCCAGCCCACACAAACCAGATGTTATTTTATTACTTTTATTATAATCAGAAATGCAAAATTTTCAAGTTGTAGGTATTTTTATTAAAGCTAATGAAATCAGTCCAACAGCTCACAAGATTTGGGCCTCTGCACAAGTGATGCATGCACGCAGAATGTAAAAAGACAACCATTTACTATAAAAATAGATAATTCCTTTTTTGTTTCAACATACTAGTTTAAACAGTGATTTATGTAACAAAAATCCCAGGTTCTAGAGAAGAGGATGAAATGCAGCAAAGATACACAACCCCCACTCTACACATTAATACAGTACCTGGGTGCTGAATCTGTGAACATCAAAGGCACTGACTAGATCAATGGAAGACATGGAGGAAGAGCGACTACTGGGCTACCAGAGACAGACAAAGAAAAAACCAAGTAATCAGAACAAAGGCACAACAGAGCATTCAGTACCAACTTGCAAGCACAAGATAATGAAGAAAATGAAAACAAAAGCACCATAAGAAGCAAGCACAGTGGCAAATGCTGATTTCATGCACCTATGATGTATTATGCTCCCAGTGTAGCCCTAAAAAAGGCATAGTGTTTCAAGTAACACTAAAAGAAGTCAATTGATGCTAACGCAAGACTGTATTTTTTTTCTACCAATTAAATTAATTTTGGTGAAGGTATCTTAAAAGCACTGAGGTTAGCAAGTTGTTGTTTATTTCTTTATAATCTCTAACTGACAAGCTTGATACAAATCGAGTATTCTAAATAGATACTGAAATCAGGATTTTTTTTAGCCAAGACAGAAAACAGTCCTTTTCAAATTCCAGCTACTTCAATTAAAAATGAGTAAACAATTGAAAGTTATTCTAGAAACATCTAAAAAAAATAATAACAAAAATCTTACCTATCCATGTAAAATATTATATACAAATACAAGTCAGCCAATTATACAGAGGAGATCACGAGAAATATCTTACCTTTTGGACAAATCTATGAGACCCCACAGCAGAATATGCATCTCCGGGAGGTAAGGATATTGGCCAGTATAATCTGACCTTTTCACTTTGGGACTGCAACAAAATTAATTACTGGTAGTCAGCTGCTACTGGATGGACTATGAAAGAATGAGGCACCTTCAATCTTTATAGTGGCTACAACTAATGTTGTCCATGACAGACATGAAGTTGTCATCCTGCTCGAGTTCTCAGGAAGCAAATGGGCCTGGAGACTGAATTACCCATTTATCTATACTTCAAGGTATATTTCCAGGTTAAGCAAAATAGATTGACAGCATCACACATGTTGCATCCATGTAGTAGTACTACAGTAACTCAACATTTTTACCTTCTCCTAAGAGACCCCAACATAGATAAACTCTGTTGGGTACTATATGTCCACTAGAAGATCTTATAATTCTTAACTAAGTCATTGTATTCACTATATTCATAAGCAAAAAATCTTTTAAGACAAAGGAAGCACCACTCTCATTTTATACACTACTATATTTTCTCATAGTCTATATATTTCATCACACACATCCCTTTTTCATCCTTGTCACTGAAGCGTATTCAAGAAATTAGTTAGAGAAATAGCCAGAGCCTACACATTTTTTAAACAAAGCCCAACACCAACAGAACTAGCTTTCCTATTTCACATACTGCTACAGTTAAAAGAATCTTCAGAGCAATAATTAGGTTTTGAAAAATAGCTGCATCATTAGATATTCTTATTTGCCCAGGGGCATCAGTTACATATAAAAATAAGTTTTATACAGGACTAATACATTTATTTAGGAGTTAGAAACCAGAGACAATCAATTATCTTAACACTTATACTATCCTTTTCTATGCAAGCTGTCAAGTCACTTTCTCAAAATTAGTGTTAATGATATTCAATTGTAAATATTATATAGTGAATCCCACTTATAAGTGTCAGTCTAAAATATCTAGAGTTTCAGGAGATGCCCCCCAGGACTGTTTAAGTCACAGAAGCCTTCCATGAAGTGCCCATCATTAACACATTTTTCAACTATCAATACCTGTTCTTCCATTTTATCCTGTCTATCAAGAGCAGCTTCAACAGCATCGAAGAATTCTTCTTCATTAATCAGACTATTAGGACCCTCCTAGAGCATAAGAAACAAAACTAGTTCCAGATTTTGGAGATATGAGAGCTCCACTTAAGTTCAATATTAGAAATAGCTATTTATGTATTATGCATATAACTGACAGAAGGAAATTTCTTCCATAGACCTGAAATATTTTCACCAATATTCCTATATTAGAACTAATCTGAAAACTCTACTTGTTAAAGGAAGTTATTTCCTTTAAGTACAATTTAAGGATACTTAAATAAACAAGCAAATACCCCAGGAAACTGAAGACTAAGTGTCAATATACTTTGATATGAGATTTAGGTTTTAAATAACAGATATCTTATTTTAAAAAGGTTTACCATATGTAAGTAAATATATTATGATAATTGTGTATTTAAACTCCTTCCAAGTATTCCATTGCCTTAGGGTGGATTTCAGATATGTGCTCAAAGCACAAGATGCTGCCTGTGGATCACTATTGAGAATTCTTGGAAAAGAGTTTGACAATAAACAGCAGGTAGAGTTGATTCAATTATTAAAAACTTGTGTCCACTAAGTAAAATGGCAATTTAGGAAAACTAGGTTTACTGTTCTTATTGTATTGTAAAACAAACTAGTCCAGCAAATTTCAAAAATCTACTTTACATCAGGGATATCTGGGATAAGCAGTTGGGTTCATAACCAGGTAGGCAAAGTCCAACTTCCTATCCATCTTTTTCTTTTACAGTGCTTTAGCCACAACAGAGAACATAAGCTCAAATACCTTTCAAATATCTGAACATATTAATACTATTTCTCAGGCTATGATTTGTAAGTAGAAACCTGCTTAATTAATGTAAATGAAAGAATCGAGTTCTTAAAAGTTATGCAAGCTGCTTTATAGGTGCATTACTTTACATTATTGTTCAGAAGGCAGTTTAAGAGACTCAGACTTTAAATAACCAAACTGAGGAGGAAGCTGATAAAATATGCCATTTAACAGATGAAGCAGAACCTAAAATAGTTGAATTTGTCAACACATTTCAAGTGGCAGTGACAAGTTAAAAATCAATTCAAATTAAACTTCAGATTCTAGGACTGCCTCTGCAGTCAGGGCTTTCATATTTGCATTACATATCTATACAGCTGACCAATTAATTAAGAGTACACAACTTTCAAATGAGCAGTATAAAATGTACAAGAAAAATAATTTAGAAGTCAGCAAAAATATCTGAAAGCAAAATGCTTTAGACAAAAGTAGAATAGGAAACCCGAGGTGAAGACACTTCTAATCTCAAAACACTGAAGGGTTGAGATTCTTCATTTAGTTTCAGTTTCCAAGGCAGAAAAAGTGGCATGAACACATTGCACAAAGACCTTGATTTACATACACACTCCGTTGAGAAACAAACTAATCTTCAAAAGCCTTAGCATTTTTAAACATTTCAAAAGTAGAATTTGTACCTCATAGTCTGGTCCTCCGAAGTGGGACTTTTTCTTCAGTTCTGTTACAGCATTTTTGTATGCTTCTTCAATTCTTCTCCTTTTCTCTATTTCCTGTAAAATTACATGACCATTTAAAGCAGCAAGAATATATTGACTAATAGTCAGTATGACAATAAATGGAATGATCAGTATAAATTTTATTCCCAAGGAACAATTGCAGAGGTGCTGATTTTCTGATTTTATTTGAATGCATGCATTATATGTGCCCTTATAGATGCATATATAATACAAAGCTCGAGGAGCTAGCTACCTTGAGCATAACTTCTTTAAGTCACATGGAATAAACTAGATCAGCAAGAAAAATCTGGTATCTAGTTTAATCATAGCTATTCATGGTTTGTTGAGGGTCAGTCCCACTTCAGTGCCTAAAAAAGTTATGGAGAATATTCTGGGAGTTATTGAAAAACACCTGAAGGACAATGCAGTCACTGATCACAGCCAGCACCGGTTCATGATGGGAAAGTCCTGCTTGTCAAACTTAATTTCCTTTTGTGACAAGGTAACCCACCTAGTTGGTCAAAGGAAGCCAGTTGATGTAATGTTTTGGGATTTCAATAAACCTTTTGATACTCTCTCTCACAGCATCCTTCTGGATAAAATGTTCAGCACACAGCTGGATAAACACATCACACACTGGCTTGTACTAAATGGGGTTACATGAGGCTGCTGACCAGTCACAAGTGGCATTCCACAGGGCTCCATTTTAGGGCCAGTTCTCTTCAACACCTTCATAAACAACTTGAATGCAGGACAATGATATACTGAAGAAGTTTTCAGGCAACACTAAATTGGGAGAAGCTGTTGACCCCCTACAAGGCAGAGGAGGCTAAACTGTCCCTCTACAAGATGGAGGCTGTATAGTTTTGTGAAGTACCAGGACTCTCACTATTCACATTTGTGTTTTGCTGCCAAGTAAAACATGGTTCTGAAGCTAGTGAAGTGCCGAGGCTGGAAAAGGAAGGAGAGCAAGCTGGATTACAATGGTACTTAGACAACTTGTAAAACACTCATTGCTTTTTAGCCACTGACAGACATCCTGTTCTTACTATGGCACACCTGCACAGCACAGAGCCTGCGTAGTGAATCTGCTGATATATAAAGGACAAACTTGATGCTGCACCTTTCAATTCTTCTCTCTGGTCTTTTACAGACACTGGACAGACTTACAAGAGTTTTAAAAACCTCCCAGCTAAAATAAACACGAATGGCTGCCCAATTTAATATAATTTTCCCCTCTAACCTCTCAGAGAAAACATTCTGAACTTTATAATCTTCTAATATTTATTTCTTTTTCAGAGCAGCATAAGCATCTATCCAAGAAACCCAAGAGTACACAGATCAGCATCATTCTCTTCCTACATCTATTTATCAGATGACAGAGTAATTATTTTTTGCTCAGGCTCATAGTTATAGAAGAGACTTACAGACCCATGTTTAGTCAGTAAAACAAGGTGAAAAAAACAAAACAAGCCCTACAACTGAAGTGGAATAAATAGTGTTAGCAAAGGTCTGAATACATTCAACTGCTGTCTTTAAATTCTTGTGCAGGATGTAGGTGTCAAGGTATTGGTAGTGGGGGGCTGCAGAAGTGGCATGAGGGAGGTGGCCAGGAACTATCCTGTGTCAAACAGGCTCCAAAACAGACCCACCACAGGACATAGCTGAGCCCATTCACCACATGCATGGAATCTCTGTGAAAATGTATTTAAGAGCAAAACACAGCCCAGAGAGAGAGAAGAGGGAACTAAAAGGGAGAAACAGAGGGAATGCCAAGGCCAGAAGAGAATGATGAGGAAGAGTTCCAGGGCAGAGAATATATCCACACTGTAGCCCATGAAGAACCCCATGCTGGAGCAGAGGGACATTTCCTAAAGGAACCATGTTCCATGGAAGACTCCCAATGAAGAGGAGTTTTCCCAGAGGACTACAGCCCTGAAAAGGACCTGTGCTGGAGCAGGGGAAAAGTGTGAGAACAAGTGGCATAGACTAAGTGTTTTGGATTGACCTTCAACCCTCCATTCCCCCACCCCCCAACCCCCTGCACTCCTTGGGGCTAGCAAGCAGGGCTGTAGAGGAGCCTGCAGTTAAAAAGTGAAGTTGAGCCTGGGAAATGGGGGAAGAAAGTTGTTTTAGTGTTTGTCTTTTTGTTTCCTACTAATTGTACCTATTTTAATTAGCAACAGATTTTCTGCCAGGAGAAAAACTCATAAACAATCTTCCTGTCTTTGTCTTGACTTGTGAACTTTCTCATCCTGTTTCTCCCACACACACACACTCCAGTCCTGCTGGATGGGGTGCTAAGTGAGCAGTTGGGTGGGCATTTGGCTGTTAGCCAAGGCTAACCCACCACAATTTTATACTATTTAATTCAATCAAAATCTCCTCATCTAATAAGCAAGGAATTAGAGGAATCCAAACAAAAATGTTATTTTATATTAGAATTATAGTAGTTCACCATCAGTGTGCTGTAATCCCCAGAAAGTTTCACTGACAAGTGTGACAAAGTTGCATGTTGTCCTAGGGTGACTTTATGATGCTTGTATCCCCAATCATCTGTTCTGTTTGTGCTGTATGTTGTGTTCTGTACCTTTAAGACTGATTTTGAGAGCAAAGCAGGGAAAGAAGTGAACAGTTTCTTTTGAGAAAACAGTGTTCACTCCTCTGCATTCCTTCTTAGATGGTGTTGTTCGGCTGAGGCATGGACAGCAGTGGGACGGAAATCTTTTTTGCTTTTAGTTAGTTTAGCTAGCTGAGGCAGAGAAGCTTCCTGGACTGTTTCTTTCCCTTTTTCTTGGGACTGTTTAAACCTGCTCTGGACTGAAAAACCCAGAGGAGCACCGGGGAGCTCACACCTGTGGCCCACCAGGGCTTGGACCTCCAGAGCAACAAATGAGGGACTGAGTTGAGCTACACCCATGGTAAGGACTTTCTCAATTTGCTATATCACTCCAGAGCAGAAGGTTTTAGTGTTTCATATTATTAATTCTTTAAGCTTGTGGGCACTTTTTTGTTGAATAAATAGTTTTTTCCACTTTTCTCCGAGGAAGTTCTTTTCCCAGACCAGCTGGGGGGAGAGGCCATTTGGGTCTGCTTCCCAGAGGGACCCTATTCGAGGGTTTTCTCCCAAATTTGCCCTAATCCAGGACACATGTCTACCAAAGCAGAGATTTAAAATCTCCAAGTGACCCCCTTTAAAACATATTTATTTATGCTGTAGGAGTGCCTATGAGTAAGAATCAGGGGGAAGGCTCACAAGGCAGATATCCTGGTGGGAGTCTGGTATAGAGCACCCAAAAAGGATGAAGAGGCAGATGAACTATTCTATAAGTGGCTCTGATGTTTCACTATTGTCAGCCATTGTTCTTGTGGGAGACTTTAACCTGCCAGATGTCTCCTGGGAACTCACCACAGCAGAGAAGAGGCAGTCTAGGAGGTTCTTGGAATATGTGGAAGAGAACTTCCTGTCAGCCCTGGTAAGTGAGCCTGATACCAAAAGGGTTAATGACAGAGAAGATGCAACTCACACTGAAGAAGGCTCCAAGCATCAGCATTTTATTATTCTTCAGTACAACCTTTTATACCCTTCACCTTACATGCATTACACCTGTGTGCCCTTGCTGCCCTTCTGTGATTGGTCAGGTAAACCTCAGCATTCCATGCTTCTTTGCCTTCAATACTGTTCACTTGTCCAACACAGTTGTAGCCCATTAGGGATGAGGCTTGTCTGCAGCCCCATTCCCAATCACCACAAACTCTGTGCCCACAGGTTAATTCCATTTTTACTGTGCCTGTGAACTTTTAGTAGAAAAACAAGGCATGCAAACACTGCTTTCCCAGCAAGGACAGTTGGAAGATAAGAAGATGACATCTGGCTCAAGAATGTAGTGACAGACAAAACAAGGACTGAATCTGGGAACTTGGGGTGGGTTTTATGAGAATGGGTAAATTGTAATATGCATGTAGCAACTGTATATAAGCAACACTTGTAAAATCACATGTATGCATAGGGTTAGGAGTATCCCCTGTGGGACCTCAGGCCTGAATAAATTATTCCCTCTTTAACACCACATTAATTTTAAGGAGTCTTATTCTTATATTTTGGAAGATTTGGTGACAAGTCTACCGGGCGTGAGGGCCCACTAGACCTGCTGTTTACAAACAGAGATGGGCTACTGGGAAATGTGGTGGTCAGAGGCTGTCTTGAGCACAGCGACCATGATATGATAAAGTTTTCAATACTTGATGAAGTAATAAGGGGCGTCAACAAAATCTCTACCCTGGACTTCTGGAGGGCAGACTTTGGCCTGTTCAGGACACTTTCAGAAAAGTCCCCTGGTGAACAGTCCTTAATAACAAAGGGGTCCAGGAAGGCTGGACATACTTTAGGAAGGAAATCTTAAAGGCTCAGGAGCAGTCTGTCCCTATGTGCCAAAAGACAAGCTGTCGGGGAAGAAGAGGCCTTGCTGAACAGGGATCTTTTACAGGAACTCAGGGAAGAAAGAAGGTTTATCACCTTTGGAAGAAGGAGCAGGCAACTCAGGAAGAGTACAAGGATGTCATTAGGTTACATAGAGAGAAAATAAGAAAGGTAAAATCTCAACCAGAACTCAATCTGGCTACTGCTGTGAAAGATAATAAAGTGTTTTAATAAATACATTAACAACAAAAAAAGCACCAAGGAAAATCTCTATCCTTTATNGGGGAATATAGTCACCAAGGATGAGGAAAAGGCTGACGTACTTAAGACCTTTGCCTCAGTCTTCAACAGTAAAACCGGTTATCCTCAGTGCAACTGGAACCCTGAGCTGGTAGACAGGGATGGGGAGCAGAATAGCCCCCCTGATAATCCAGGAGGAAGCGGTTAGAAACCTGCTGAGCCACTTAAGATACTTGTAAGTCTATGGGACCAGATGGAATTCATCTGAGGGTGCTGAAGGAGCTGTCAGAAGATCTCGCCGAGCCAATGTCCATCATTTATCATCAGTCCTGGCTCACTGGGGAGGTCCCAGATGACTGGAGGTAGGCTAATGTGATGCCCATCCACAAGAAGGGTCGGAAGGAGGATCTGGGGGACCACAGACCTGTCACCCTGACCTCAGTGTCTGGCAAGGTTATGGAACAGATCATCTTGAATGTGATCACATGGCAATATAGAGGACAACCAAGGGATCAGACCTAGCCAGGATGGGTTTAGGAAAGGCAGGTCCTGCCTGACCAACCTGATTTCCTTTTATGACCAGGTGACCCACCTAGTGGATGAAAAGAAGGCTGTGGATGTTGTCTACCAGGACTTCAGCAAAGTCTTTGATACTGTCTTCCATGGCATTCTCCTGGAAAAGCTGGCAGCCCATGGCTTGGACAGGTACACTCTTCATTGGGTTAAAAACTGGCTGGGTGTCCAGGCCGTGAGTGAGTGTTATGGTAAATGGCGTCACATGTGATTGGCGGCTAGTCAGTAGTGGGATTCTCCAAGGCTCACTATTGGGACCAGTCCTGTTTAATATCTTTATTGATGATTTGGAAGGGCGGATCAAGTGCACCTTCAGTAAGTTCACAGACTTCACCCAAGTTGGGCTGGGAGCATTGATCTGCTGAAGGGTAGGAAGGCTCTACAGAGGGATCTGGACAGGTTGGATTGTTGGGCTGAGGTCAGTGGGTATGAGATTCAACAAGACCAAGTGTTGGGTCCTGCACTTAGGCCACAACAATCTCATGCAGTGCTACAGTCTTGAGGAAGAGTGTCTGAAAAGCTTCCCAGCACAAAAAAAGGACCTGGGAATGCTGGTCAACAACAGCTGAACATGAGCCAGCATGTGCCCAGGTGGCCAAGAAAGCCAATGCCATCCTGGCCTGTATTAACAATAGTGTGGCAAGCAGGACCAGGGAAGTGGTTGTCCTCCTGTACTTGGCACTGGTGAGGCCACACCTTGACTGCTGTGTCCAGTTCTGGGCCCCTCACAAGGACATTGAGATGCTGGAGCAAGTCCAGAGAAGGGCAACAGGGCTGGTGAAGGGTCTGGAGCACCAGTCTGATGATGAGAGTCTGAGGGAGCTTAACCTGGAAAAAAGGAGGCTCAGGGGTGACCTTATCACTCTACAACTACCTGAAAGGAGGTTGTAGCCAGGTAGGGGTAGGCCTCTTCTCCCAGACAACTAGTGACAGGACAAGAGAACATAGTCTCAAGCTACACCAGGCAAGGTTCAGGTTGGACATCAGGAAGAATTTCTTTGTGGAAAGGGTTGTTAAGCATTGCAATGGAATATCCAGGGATGTGGTGGAATTACCATCCCTGGAGATATTCAAGAAACAACTGGATGTGGCACTTAATGCCATGGTCTGTAGCGGTGCGAAATTCGGGTTTTTCCAATTGCTTGCATGTTTGTAGTGGTTTGTTCCTGTTTGTCCCAATTCCCCCCCCTCTCTCCTAAACCCCGTAATGGTATCACCTTGACCCTGCTGTCAATCACCTTGCCAGAGTCAAAAGATTCTGAGGATGGAACCCCTGATTCGCCCAGGTAATTAGGTGTCACCTACACCTATTGTCTTTGTAATACTGTACTGGCCAGTGGCCCTGGCCCCTTCCTGTCTGGAGACCTGCCCCCCTGGTACATAATCTGGGGACAGGAGATTTTCTCTCTCTTTCCACGTGGCCTCTAGGACCTCTCTGCCTTCCACGACTCTGGAGAGGTACCTAGAGAAATAAACCATCTCAAACCCTGTGGAGAGCTGCTCATTTCTCAAGCCTTAATCGCGCCTCAGCCAAGGACTCAGTCCCTCCAAACCTTTGACATATAGAATTCCCGGGGCGAGCTAGCCGGCAAGTAGCAGCCCCTGGCAAAGGGATTTCTATAATGGTCTAGTTGACAAGGTGGTGATTGCTCGAAGGTTGAACTCAATGATCTTGAAGGTCTTCTCCAACCTAAATGCTTCTGTGATTCTCTATGAGTGAAAGTGAAATTGAGGTTTGAATTTTTAACTGCTTACAGCTGAAAACAAGTGCTTTAAAGTTAGTCCACAGAAGATGAAAAATATGGCAACTAATCTAAACCAAATTCTATACTAACATATTATTCTGTAATAACATATACTAACCTACTGACAAGAAAAAAATCACTTCATCCATGCTGTAAGCAAACTGTGATCAGCAAGAGTCAACTGTGTGTGCTCAGTCTGGAATAGAGAAGGCTTTTGTGGGGGGACTTAATAGTAGCCTTCCAATACCTCCAAGAGGGTCATCAACAAACTGAGCCAGAATCTTCACAGGAGTCTATAGTAGGAAGAGGAAAAACAATAGGCAGATAAGAGCTGCTCCAAGTGGATATATAACAGCAGCTGAGCATCAGAACAGGCTGCTCAGAATTTCTCTGCAATCTTCAGCCTTGGAGACTTGAAATCAGACTTGATAAATCCATGATCAATCTGATTTGATTCAAACTGTCCTTCCTTTAAGCAGGAGGTTGTACTAGAGACGGTGTCTTCTAACCTGAATTACCCAACAATCCTATGAACAAGCTTCAAGTCTTAGGTCTGCTGTAATTACTTGAACTACCTAGATGAAGCAATAATAAATTAAATGTTGACAGAAGTCACAATACAGTTAGGACCAGGTCTTTGACATATGGACAAAGAGCCAGGAGACATGGGGAAGGATTCAAACATGGTTGTATTTTGTCTGAATAACTTAATTCTTAAAATTGTGTACCACTAACACATATTGAGTAAGATTTGAAATGTGATATACACCATACAGAAATATGTTAAATTAAAACCAAGACAACAATGACTAAAGGACTGTACAGGACACCAGGCAGTGATGGCAGAATTCTAGAAATCAAAGCTTGAAGTATAACCTAGCCATGTTTCTAGCACATCTCATCTGAAGAGAGAAGACTGCTCCTTTCAAGTTGCTATAGTGGTTGAGTAGGCTTAACATGAACTATCACTGCCATAGGAATAACATATATCAGCCCAGCCCCATCCCAAAAATTAACCAACTGGTATAAAACATGACTTAAATTAATCTCTTTAGTCTCCTAAAGGTAAGTGAAATAACTGTATCTTAGACCTTTAAAGTTAGAACTGGTTGTTCTCAGTTCTGTCACCATTTCTTATCACAAAACATTTCTGAGATTTTCACATAATTTTGCAAGCATAGATAATTAGGTCTCTCTTAGAGGGCTGCAAGCAATACACTTACTACTGTAGAATGCTATCAGGTTCTTTATAGTATTAAAAATATAGGAATGCTATCTGAACAAGGGCTGGGAAAAAATATGATGAATAACGTTACTGTATCACCAACAGAATGAGGTTTTAACATGTTAAAGGAGTAATAAATAATGAAAGCATCTAAAATTAGTAAGTGCTGTACATAAAAATAAAAGTAATACCTGGAATAATAAAATTTAAACCAACTAATTGGAAATTTCAATTTTAAACTGAAGAAACAATTTTTTTCAACAAAAGTTAAAGGAAACTGATCTTACCTTATCTAGTCTTTTTTGCCAGCTTTCTTCATGTTTTACCATGAGCTCAATACAATGAGAGAGTGTAGCAAGGATTCCAGCAGTAGTTGCCTTGAAAGTTATAGCTTCTCCTTTAAAGTCTATGCCATTAATTCCTTTGGGTGTCACATATGGAAACACTAAAACCAAACATGAATTACTCATTGATAACTGCCTTTAACTCAAACAAGCATTTTACATGCATGCTTTATATTATCACTGTTTGAAGAAAAATAGACTGGCTAGAAATTTAATTTAAAAATAAAAAACAAAATTGCTAATAATTTTCAGCTATTCACTGGATGAGGAAAGAGGTTTAAAAAGGAAAACACATCCCTTCAGCTTCATCTTGCTATACTGTATTTCAAGTCTACTTGTAATACTGTATTACTCTGCAGATCATGTGGGTGAAGGGAGTGGGAATACTTTGCAACAATAGCAGTTTGACAGCTTGAAGTGGGGCCTAATTAATACAGAGCAGCCTTAAAACATATCCAAAACAGCACTAAGAAAGAAACTATTTCAAAATGCAATGAAACACCAAAGGTAACATTTCAAGGCTGCTTTTAGCAGGTAACTATATTTAAAAAACACAGCATAAAAAGGTGTGATATAAAAGTACCAAATGTGTTGAATTATCCAAGTACTGTGATGTTTGGTAGTTCCAACAACAACTACTTGCTCTTGACCAGACCATTTGTTACTAAGGCTATTTAAACAAGTCACTTAAAATGTGTGACAAAAAAGTACCTATTCTATGTCAAACTCGTATGTAGGTTGACAGAATACCAAATCAAACACTACGCAATAATGTCAGAAAACATTAGAAAGCGGAAGCAACACTCATGTTGAAGCTGAGCCAAGCAAGTTAAAGTAACTCCTGCTGTGCCATGGAGCAACCTGATGACTTATCACCCACTTGGATATCACTTTCTTTTCCTGGTCTGTCAGTTTGTCAATGTGCCACTGTTACGATTTAAAGAGAAAAAATAATTATTTGTGTACATTTATGCAATATCAGTCTGCAAGGATAGAAAGCAGAGCTTTCAAGCATCTCAGTTCTTGTAGAGAAGAGAAATGCAATTACTGTTCTCTAATAGTAGACCACAATATTTACACTTAGGTCTTAAGTAATGGTTCAAGTCTCCAGAGGTTTTATATGCCTTTTTTTCAGAAGGAATCAAACTTTTTCAAACAGATGTTTACATACCACACACTACTTCAAATACCTCATATGGTGGTTTCACGTTCGCCAAATTTTGTTTGCCAACTTGGAGACAGGATTTTGGGAGAAAAAGGCAAAACAGGCCCCAACTTAACATAAACAGATAGATTTTATTAACACACACTAAGACAAGTAAAGGAAAAAGAAAAAAAACCCCACAAATTAATTTCTAAACCAACCCTTTCTCCCACCACAAACTGTTCATTTTCTACAAACAATGTAAAGAGGCAAAACTCAGAACTCCAGGTCAGTACCACTTATAAAATAGTCATTCATTCAGTCTTTGAGAGAGAAGTCTCTCCTGTTGTTTGGCAACTTTCCACAAGAGAAAGAGTCTGCTTGTGGCTTCTAACTCACACAAAAGAAGCTCACCCAGGAAATTCTGCAATTGAGGAACCTCCCATATTCATGTAGCCTTTCCCGTGACTACACATATGGGTCGTAGATTCACAGATTGGCGTGTCATCTTTTAAAAATGAGCAACTTCAAAGGCAAAGGATTCTTCAACTCAGGGAACAGAGATGTCTTTTCACTTCTTCACTGGCATAGGGCTTCTTCTCATCTCTCTCTGTTCAACCTCTCATGGGATCACAGCTACTAATTCAATATTCACTCAGTAAATCACAGATACCTTTGTTCAAATCCACAAATCATCTCCCCAATTCATATTGTCCATGATTTAAAGGATTATTCTAGCATATTCATATTATGGTCTGTTACCATAACTCAGGAGATTTTCAGCCTAGAACCAAGGCAACTTGTCATCTCTCTCACTTGAAAAGTCACTCTTCCTTTACTGACTTTGAGATCTCCATATTGTCCCTTTACATGTCTCCAATTTGGCCTTTTCTCTCATCTCTGAGAAAGGTTGGAGTTTAAAGGAAGTCTCAATCTGTCAGGAAAAAGTTAAAGCTTGCTCAGGCCTGCAGTGGTCATATGATCTCTGCTGTGGCAGCCGCAAAGACAAAGGTTTCAAAGCCATGCTGGTGTGTGTGGGGGGGGGAAGCTGGTGGATGCCTTCTCTTCCACCCCTTGATCTGATGGCGTGAGCTACTCAGAGCTGCTCTCTGGGGCCCAGCGTAGGGTGGGGGATCCTATTGTTATAAATATGGCGACTCAAATCTCTTAATCAAAATCAATGCTTTATTTTTCCAAAAACTAAATTGATTATATATAGATCAAAAATAGAAAATAAACAAAAGATTATAACGCAAAACAGCCAAATCACAACGGAACCAGCAAGGATTCCTGCCACAGCAGAGTTTAAGTCCGATCGAGACTGGGAGACAGATATCAAGCCAGCCCTCGCTGGGTCCGTGATCATCTGTTCTGACATACTGCTCTCGGGGTCCCATCTTTATACAGTTTATTTTTCCCCGGGCCAAGCTTTTCCCCGGATGATGGTCCTTCTATTCAGTTTTTAATTTCGCCTCCACCGAATCTGAATAGAGTTCCTGGGATTAACTCGACCAGCTTTCAGTTGTAGAGAGGGTCTCTGTCCCCAGACGGCCTTTTGTGGATTCGGAGTCCTCCTCCTGTATAGAAGTAGTTTCGGCTGTCTGGGATAGAGGATGAATTCCCCCTCTGAACAATCTGATGTGGATTCAGATGTCAGGAGGCTGAGGGGGTTGAGCCCGCTCAGCCTTTTCACTTGCAGATGGTGTTGCACATTCCTCAGCCGATCCTCTTGGTTGCCTTTCCCGCCGTTCCTAGTAGCTGTGGGATTTAATTCCTCATCCCCAGATCAATATGTGATATATTTTTATAACACTATCCTCCCCTCAGGCCAGGGGTGCCGGCAGCCAGGAGAGTGGGGCACAACCCTGCCACAGCCTGGCCCTGATCTCCGCTGCGGCCCCAGACACACAGCCATCACTGTCAAACTGCAGCACTGCTGCCGGCAGCCGGGGGATCAGGGGCTCAGCCGGCCCTGCTTCCTCTGCGGGCAGCAGCTTTCGGAGGCTTGCAGTGGGTCACGGAGGCCCGGTCGGGCCTGGCCACCCTGGGGCAGTGGGGCCTAAGCCAGGGCCTCCTCAGCCGGACCACGATGTTACCTGGTCGCCAGGCGGGAGGAAGAGGAGGGCTCAAATCCAGTCTCAGCTTTATATGGGTATTGCCAAAAGTTGCATTCCATTTTCTGAGTGGTCAAAACTACATGTCAATCCAGAAACTGGTCCCTGATAGGTCCCTGTCCTTTCCAAAACTAAGTCCCAGGTCCTAGCAGGGCAATATTCCATTAACCAAAAAACTAAACTGTGTTAACCTATGACAACTCAGTAAACATACATACTATGGTAGAACATAGCTTATCTTTTTGTTTCATGTTAATCAAGAATACTCCCTAAAAGGGTAAAGACAATGGGAGTGAAAGAAAGAAAGAAAGATCAATCTGTTTCAGAAGCAATAATGATCTCTCCCTCTTCTTAACAGCTGCAAAGGGAAAAGTGCAGTTTATACTGCTAATATGTTATGCTGGTGTAAACCATGTTCTTGCACAGGCTTGCCAGCACAGCTACGCTGCTTATACATGTGATTTTTCTCTTAAGTATGCAACATGCTAGACACACTGAAGAAATTACCACTGACTGCAACAGTATAAAATCATTTCATAAATCTATGGCAAACTGCAAGGGAGATGCAGCAAAGTAGCATCATTTCCTGGAAAAAAGCTAGCTTTTGTTCCTGGATGTCTTTTGGTCTCATCTACAACTCATTAATACACACAGTTTCAATCATCATATATTCTAAGTAATTCTTTAATGACTAGTCTCAAAGTAGCAGTGATACATACAGAGTTTGCCCTTTCAAAGTCAGTGTCATCAAATTTCAAAATGAAATCTTGCATCAGGAGATCTGTAGGTTCAAGTTAAAGGCTAATAGAAAAGTGTTATCATTGCAACTCCTTGCCTAGAGATCAAATGGTATGTAGCCAATTGAAAGATGCAGCAGTATTATTTTTCTTCAACTTCAACATCTTTCAAGTGGTTTCTTTTTAATTATCCTCTCTCAATAATTTTGCTTTATTTATTGTTTTCTCTTTCTTATAATGGATTTTTCATAGCATGTTTTAGCCTTCTTCAAAAGCTTTTCAGCCCTTCTCTCCTACACATCTCTGTTTGTTAGGGTAGATTAGTTGTGCCTTCTTATTCATCAGATGCTGTTTGTGGTACTTTCCCAGATGTTCCCAAAATCACCTGTTCAATCAAATCTGTTTTCCACTGAAATGAAAGACTAGTTTTAAAAGACAGTAACTAGAAAACTAGTTCCTTTATCTTTTCCATTTTATGCCACCTTAACAACTTTTGTCACTAAACTAATTCTAAATGAAAGAGAAATGCTTTGGTACACAACCCCTTTATTTATACCTACTGTTGTTGGTATTCTGTGGATAGCAATAGTATTGATATAATTAGTTTTCCTCTAAAAACAACCTCATTATTCCACCAGTATATTGGTGAATATTCTTCCTCCATTCAAAGCATTGCAGGGGCTCTGTCTCCAGGGTGGTGGGAGCAGTGGTATGGGTACAGAGACTCACATTCTGGTGCAGTGGAGGCGTGGTAGCAGCAACTGCAGTCCCGGTCCCACACCCTCTCCAGAGTGAGTGTGATGGGTTGAGCGCTGGCTAAATGCCAGGGCACTTACTAGAATCATTTATTCTTTTTCTGTTGTGATACAGGATTAGGAGAAGAGCAAAGCAGGCTCAAAACTTTAAAGAGGATAAAGAAAAAAATATTTAAACAGAACTGAAAAAAAAAATAATAAGAAGAATCAGAATAAAATCTTTAGAACATTTTTCTTCCCCTCACAACCTTCTTTTCTTTCCCACTGACAATGTTCAGAGACAAAACTTAGGACTTTGGTCAGTTGAACACCTCTAAAATAGTCTTTTATCAGTTCTCTTAGGGAAAAGAGTCTTTTTTTACCATGTCATGGAGACTTCTCCACAAGAAAGAGTTCTCTTGTGGCTACAGTTTTCACTAATAGCAGGAGCCTGGAAATCTGCAATCGTGAAGTCCCTCCCATCTCATGCAGCCTTCCCACAGCTGCATTCATGGGCTGTGTAAAACTTATAGGGTACTATTTTAAGGATGATCTGTTCAAAAACAAAGGTTCTCTTCATCTATCTCTTAGATCATCTTCATCTCTGGGAACAAAGGTCTTCTTCTTCTTTCCCTGGGGGAAAAGGGTCTTCATCACTCTTATCTCTCTCTCTGTTCAAACTTCTCATGAGATCACAGTTACTTCAACATTTACTTGCTTCAGCACCAATGCCTTTGCTCATGTCTGCAATTTGAACACTCTTCATTCCCCCCATCCTGTTTCCATGAATTAAAGGGATATTCTAGTGTATCACAGTCCATCACCATGGCTTTACAAAAGAATTTCAGCCGAAGACTAAGGCATGTCCTCATTCTCCTCCCATCTGGGACTTGACTCCTTTGTTACTGACCTTGGTGTCTTCATGTTGTTTCTCTACGTGTCTTCACTCTGTCCTTTTCTCTCAATCGAGAGAAGATCAATGTTCTGCAAGTTTCATCTGTACAATGAAAGAATTACTATCTCGCCCAGGGCCTGCAGATGGTCATGATGATTTTCTGCAGGGCGGTGGCTGAAGCAGTCACAGTGATAGATTCAGGCTGCGCTGGGGCTGTGCCAGGATCTCAGGGGGCCTGGCCAGAATGGCGGCAGCCGCTCTGGCTGCATCGCTGGTCTCAGGCCCATACTGCGTTTAATTCCAGCTGCAGGCCGACCTGACCACGCTGGGGTGGGGGGGACGGACACCGGCCTGGCAGCAAGATGTTAACAGCCACTGGGGCCAGGTCTGTCCAGGACTGGGCCTGGCGGGTTTCCCAGGAAGGGATCCGGCCCCTCGGCAGGGGCCGCCCGGCCCAGCCTGGCTGCACGAAGAGGGCCGGGCCGGCCTGTTACCTGTTCCCAGGCCAGAAGAAGAAAAGGCTTTTCCCGGGCTTGTTTGTCTTAAAATGTGAATCTCACAGAGACGTCTTCAGCTCTTTAATTGGTTTAACAGGTTGTCAATATTTAAACTAGCCACTGATTGGTTTTGTCAGGCACGGAGGAGACTCTTAGCAGCTCCTCTTAGAAAAATCATTTCCGTGGGTGGCTTCTTCCCTCCTCACTAAATGTCAATCAATGCAAAATCAGCACAGTGAGCTCAGAAAAAAAAAAATGGAAAACTTCCTATTTCCAGCCTTGGGTTTTTCCCTTCCAAAACCACCCCCCCCATTGGTGACATGGGTGGTACTGAATAGACAGCATAAAAAACTCCACCCCCTTGTTTCTCTACCCAAGATATTATGCATCCTTTATCCTATACCATTAATATCATGCCCAGATTTTATACCTTTCAACTATATACATATATATATACATATATATATACATATGGCTATATACAAGCACAGGTATTATTTCAGTAGTCACTGGAAATACCCCCAAGATGTTTGTTGAATTATTTTAGTCCATAACTGGTGTAACTGGATCAGTTAATACTCATTGTTCATGGTATTTACGACATACAGTGTCAAGTATCAATGTCATTCAACAATCCATATTACATATGCAATTCAACATTACAGAACTTTCTCACCCAAATATCAAATCACCTTGAGGTACACATCATGTTTTCCTGTCTCTCTGCATTTCCCAAGTGCACTCAGGTCCTTGAGCAAAAAGAATCCCATGCTCATGGGTTTGTCTTTGCTTGAAACAGGACTGATCCAAGCTGTCTTCCCTAACACATTCCTCATATGCACCATGGGGACTTCATCCCCTTCTACAGTATGTAGAGGTTCTGATTGGGCAGAGCCGACTTGGTTGGTGGAGCCTCTAGTGTTAACTAACCAGGTGGCCTTCACTAAATGTAGATCCCAATGTTTGAACATCCCACTTCCCATTGCTTTCAATGTGGTTTTTAACAGTCCATTACATGGTTCCATCTTTCCAGAGGCTGGTATGTGATAGGGAATATGATACACCCACTCAATACCATGCTCTCTAGCCCAGGTGTCTATGAGGCTATTTTTGAAATGAGTCCTGTTGTCTGACTCAAATCTTTCTGGGATGCCATGTGGCCACAGGACTTGCTTCTCAAGGCCCAAGATGGTGTTCTGGGCAGTGATGTGAGGCACAGGATATGTGTCCAGGCATCCCGTGGTTGTTTCCACCACTGTAAGTACATAAGTGTTTGCCTGGGCAGGTTTGCGGGAGTGTGATGTAATCGATCTGCCAGGCCTCCCTATATTTATATTTCAACCATCATCCCCCATATCACAGAGGCTTTACCAACTTGGCCTGTTTGATGGCAGTGCATGTTTCACACTTAAGGATAACCTGGAAGATGGTGTTCATGGTTTAGTTCACCCCTCAATCACAAGCCCATCTATATGTTGCATCTCTTCCTTAATGATCTGAGGCATTGTGGGCACATCAAGACAGAAATAATTCACTCTTACGTTTCCAGTCCAGATCTACCTGAGACACTTTAATCTTGGCCGCTTGATCTACCTGTCTATTGTTGCAATGCTCTTCAGTAGCTCAATGTTTGGGTATGTGTGTATTTACATGATAGACTTTTAGAGCCAACTTCTCTACCGGGCTAGTGATGTCTTGTCACACTTTGGCATCCCAGATGTGTTTACTTCTTCGCTGGCAATTGGTCTTTTTCCATTGCTCCAGCCACCTCCACAGAACATTTGCTACCATCCACAAGTCAGTGTAGAGGTAGACCATTGGCTATTTCTCTCACTCAGCAATATCTAAAGTCAGCTGGCTGGCTTCCAGCTCTTCAACCTGACTTGATTCACCTTGCCCCTCAGTAGCTTCTGCAACTCACCACATAGGACTCGATACAGCAGCTTTCCATTTTCAATTTGTCCCTACAATATGGCAGGAACTGTCAGTAAAGAGAGCATGTCACTTTTCATTTTCTGGTACCTGATTATATGGTGAGGCCTCCTCAGCACATGTCACCTGCTCCTCTTCCTCTTCTGATGACTTAATCATTACATAGACATAGAAAAACCATAATGGGGCACACCTAACTGGAAAAGCATTGTGCTTCACCATACTCCTAAAGTAGATTGCAAGAAAAACTGCAATTGCTTGTTACAAATCTCAGTTCCCAGTATACAAATGATGCAGCTGTTTCAACAGATTTTTGTAGTGGAAATGGCTTTGGACACAAATAAGAAATTCCAGCTTGATAGTCTTGCATTAATATTTGTGTGAATTAAGAATAACTCAGATTATAATTCCTTAACTGCTTTTAATGATTGTTTTAACATGACTAAGAATGTCCTGTCACATACATTCAAATAACTATTCTTGTCATTTTCTGCTTAGAAAAGAACATAAATACCCATCTTGTATCAGGCTTATCATACAATTCATATGAATTTTCAGTGAAAAAGTTGACACTTACATTTTTCCTTACTGCTGTTACTGTTATGTAAAAAATCCCCATCAGAACGCATCGCAGGGAAATCATCTTCATCATCTTCTACCACTAAATGTGAAAAAGTGTGTGTTATGGGAGTGAGAAAGCTTTCCCAAGTCTTTAGTGTGCAAAAAAGAAATAAGCATCTTCATGGCTAAGCAGCATTTAAGATTTTTTCCTATAACAATCAAGATATACACCCTCCCTTCTGTTTTTTGAGCACTATCAACATTACCTTCAGAAACCATCAGGAGACTGACATTTGCTTGGCGTCGAAATTTAGCACTTGATTTGATGGCAAGAAGAACATTATCTTGGTGTTACAACTGGATAAGTAAGGAGCCACAACTGAGCAACTATCCACTCTTTTATACTAGAAAGTTCTCAAAGAAGTGGAATGGTACTTATCTATTGTTTTCTCACTATCAAAAGATTCAGGCTACCAGAACAAACATGGGGAAGAATATTAATGCCCCAGAAGAGTGAATGAATATGACAAGCTGTGTTCTGGGAAGAACAATTCAGAGAGATGTAGACATCCACACCTGAGTCTACTAGGACTTCCAGTGTGCACTCAGTGCTCTAGCTACAGCCAATACATCTCAGGAGCATTCATTATGGCAGAACCTTTGCCTTTTTAAAAGAATGTATTGTTCCTATGAAAACTAACAATCTATTGCTTTTCAAAATAAAGATAAGAAACTGGTTTTGGCTGGGATAGAGTTAATTTTCTTCTCAGTAGCTGTTAGTGAGCTGTGTTTTGGATTCAGTATGAGAATAATGTTGATAACACACTGATGTTTTGGTTGTTGCTAGGTAGTGCTTACCCAAAGCAAGTACTTTTCAGTGTCTCATGCTCTGCCAGTGAGGAGCTGCACAAAAGGCTGGGAGGAAGCATGGGCAGGACAGGTGAGTTTAACTGGCCAAAGGGATATTCCACACCATAGAATGTCATGCCCAGTATATAAACTGGGGGGAGTTACCTGGAAGAGGGGGTTGATCACAGCTTGTGAACAGGTTGGGCATCGGTCAGCAGGTAGTGAGCAACTGTATTGTGCATCACTTATCTTTCTTGGGTTGTATCTCCCTCTGTCCCTCTCCTTCTTATTACAATTATCTTTTATTTTGTTTCAAATAAACTGTTCTTATCTCAACCCATGAGTTCTATTTTCTTTCCTGATTCTCCCCCCCATCCCATTGAGAGAGAAGGGGAAGTGAGCAAGCAGATGCATGGCACTTGGTTGCCATCTGGGGTTAAACCGTGACAGAGACATGCCAGTAAACAAGCTTGAATTCATGTTATGGGGTAAACAATTATTGTTATATAACATCAAAGGCTTAAAACATCATTTATACAATTGACGGCTAGAGGTCAATATATGCTATAGTAATTATTTCAAGGGCTATTACTGTGTAAAAAGGTAAATTCTATGGAGATAACAGTTCTCAATTACAGTTTTACCTTTATCCCTCTGGAGTTCATCTTTGGAAACTGCATCTGCACAGGCATCAAAGTATTTCTGTAAAGTATCAACTTGTCTACACAAGATGTCTCTAAAGGTTTCCATTTCTGCAAGCTTCTCATGTAAGCTATGGCCCTTCTGAAAATACAAGCATAAAAAGGCTCAAATGCTTCTACAGGCTCAGCAACAGTTCAATGCCAAAAAAAAGGATTTCTGCAATTATGAAGAACAAACTCTTTAAGCCCACCAAAAAAATTTCAGATAGCAGCAGCTATGAAATACTGGCAATGTTAGAACATAAGAAACTGTATAAAAGTGTTTCTTACTCATTTTGTCCACTAGTCTCAATTTTTCATCTTGACTTCATCTGCTACTTTAGAGCATTCAATAAAAATTTATTAAAAACACAATCTTACATACTATGAGATTTATACCTATTTACCTGAAAACAGTCAGTTCTAGTTTAAGATCCTTATTCTATCCTTTACTCCCCCTTTTCTTGTGGTGCTCCTCTTCTGCCTCAACCAATTTCAAATGTTAAATATTTATACACATGAAACAAAGTTGTCATTTATCAAGTCACAGAATCAGCATTTCCTTTCATCTAGAAGCCCTGATATTCTCAGAAGTACACTAAGAAAGACTAATAAATTCTCCCACAGGTTTGATTTCCTTGCCATTTGAAAATGACACCATAGTTTAAGAGGGATAACTGCATAGAGGCATGAAAAAGTTTCCTGTATGATCTGTTCATCATCACATGCTGAATTGCTAACACTTATAATAAACCAAAGATTTGTTTGGGGTTTTTTTCTACAATTGTGTGAACAAGTCTTCACATAGCTTATTTACTTTCCAGTTTTGTGTGTTATTTAAACACCAATACTAAGAAAATGTTATTCACTAACCTTGAATGAAGAGGTGGATGTTGCAGAGTATCCACTTGCTCCAGAAACAAGAGACACCATGGAGCCATGGCGTCGTAAACTTGACTCTGATGCATAGCCAGATTCAGTCTAAAAACCAAACCACACACAAAAGTAGAGTGTTGAGGCTTTTAATAAAGAAAGAACTAGTGAAAGCAAGTTTAATATCTCCTCTAAACTAGCCCATTTGTTTCTTGTCAGGAAGTAGCAAGGGCTTAATAACTTGGATTGTGTCTGCAAGTTTAAGATGTTGATGCAGTAACTGTAAAGTTGCTATGAATATTTTTTTTTTGTTATCATGTTGATGTGGAAAAAAAGTAGTTATCTGCAATTTATTGTGTACCCCTAAAACAGTAACCAATTAAACAATGGAAAAAATAAAAAGCATCTCATCTGTTGATTAAAATAGCATGAAAAAGATTAAAAAATATTAAGTTTGACAAATGTCCACACAAGTAAAACAGAAGAAGATAGTGAGGAACTCTAAGAAGAATATTTTCCTAAAGGTTAACATAAAATGGCACACATGACAAAGGAGAAAAAAACCCCTAAAAGAGAATGTAAGGCAGTGTTGGAAAATCTCATTCCCTAACTACTGTACTGTTGCCCTGAGTTTTCTGTCTTTTTGTCTTAGTGAAGAACTTTCTCACGCAGCTTCATCTAAACAACGTCTATTTTCAGAATGTTTACATACTTCTCCTCTGAGAGAAGAAATGATGGTGATGTCCACCATCCAGGTTCAGAGGTGGCGTTCCGTGTAGCCAATCCCTGACCTTTGTACAAAATGTATATAATGGAGTCAGATTTTGAAATTAAAGAGTTTTTGTTCCTTCACAGCCGTGGTGTGAGCTTCATTTCAGCGTTCCTGAAATTGGGACACGCCCAGCCTCGACAGGCCACATCTGGTGACCCCTGCTGTGTGAGGACTGCAGCCTGCGTCTGCAGATCTTCCACACTGCGGTGCATATGAAGGTAAAGGCAGTGAGATGACCTCTTCCTCTACCACAGATAGTGCTCTTGTGCTGGACCGTTGGTTTATGGTTCTAGAGAGGGAAAAATCCTCTGTTTCTGCAGAGGAATTCCAGCTGTTGTTATTTTCTGCGAGGATTCAAGGTTTCCTCGGCAATCTCAATATCGCTTTCTCTCTGCCAAAATGGGAGAGCGTTGGAAGCTGTTTGCTTCAGGCCTGTGCCAGAGAGAACGATGGGCATTTGTCGAAGCTGGTTCATACCTGGAAGCGGGTTGACGAGCTCCTATGTGGCTCACAATCCATTTCCGAGATTCCGAGCCAAGAAGGCTTGGTTCTCATTTCCTCTCCCGAGCTCAGGGAGGAACGGGAGGCTGACGGCCCCCCCGCGACAGTGGGCAAGGGCCGGAACCTGCGGCCACGTCCCTGCGCAGGTGAAGCAGTGACAGGGCTCTGCCAGTGAATTGCAAGACCAAGCGGGCCGATTTTACGGCCGGGAGGTCCTTGCGTGGGATCTCGCTGGTGTCAGCCCGCCGTGGAAAGGGGGCAAAGGTGCGTGGGGCTTGTGTGAGCCCCGAGGGGCCGGCACTGCCGGCACGCCCAGACCCAGGGCAGCAGCAGCGGCGGCACAGGATCCGCGCGTCACCTGTCCCGTCCCTTTGAAGCATTAATTTTGAAAATTTAAGGAACTAGTAAATCATGAAGCCTGTCAAACTGCTGAGTAATCAATGGGCTGTGTTATCAGCGGACACAGACTGACTTCCTTTGGTAAGCAGAACCCAGATTTAAGGATATACATCCCACTACAGAAGGAAATACATCCTGCCCTAATCAATAGGCAATACAAGCATTAATCAAACAGTGCTGGAAAACAGGATTCAGTTGTCACGTAGCGCTAAAAAGGTTAAAAAGTCAAAGCGAGGAAGACCCATCTTACTTCATCATTTTGAGACCCCACCCCATAAAAAGACCACCGACCCATTTCAAAGAACAAACTACGCATGCTTAATAGCTTTTTGGCTAATTACCATACAAAGCGAGGAATGGGATGTACCAGAGTCATGAATATGCATTTGTGTTTTGGGTATTCAATATTCTTGTACATAAACAGACCCTAGGGTCATCTGTGAATTGCGCGTGTGTATTTGGGAGCTATCCCCCACGCTGCCCGGCGTCGTAATAAACATACACTTTCTAACTTTAAACTGTTAGAGAGTCTTTGTCCGTCATTGTGGATATCGGTGTTAGATCAATATCCATAT
>VZDJ01006585.1:211778-227128 GCA_008694505.1 Cyanoderma ruficeps | reverse complement strand
CAAGGGGGCGGATGGCACTCCCGGGGATGGCCGGGTGTTCACCCGTGGCAAAGGGTCCCGGGCAGACGGGTCCCCTTCAGCTGGCAACTGGACATTGCCTCCATGCCAGGTGATGGTCCGGCTGCAGGACCGCACATGATTTTGGGTGAGGTCTGGACCAAGACTGAAGCAGTCAATGGCCGGGGCTCAGCACGGCGCACACTGCAGGGCAGGGATGGATTCTCTAGCTCTGCAAGTGCGGTGAGATGTTCCTGCCCCTGTGCTGTCTGAGCAGGATTCGGAGGATGATGATGCCCCGCAGGGCAGTTTGAAAGCTTTCCCTGTAGTCTGGGAAGCTGGGGGCAGAAAACATGCTCAATTGTCTTGGCAGGTAATGGTCGATCTCCGTGATAGGGTTGGAAAATACGGTCTGGCGTCTTCCGAGATGATGCAGTTTCTACGATTGATAGACACAGACGAGTTACCACCCTATGACATTCGATGCCTGGGCAAGGCTCTTTTTCAGCCTGCGTCTGAATATGACATGTTTGAGTCTAAATGGGCTCATTTGGCTGAAAAATTGCAGCACAGAATCTGCAAGCTCGTCAAGATGACCCTAGGTATGGGGTCGGGCCAGATGTGCTGCTGGGTGGAGGTGAATTTGCTGATGTAAACAGACAGGTCACCAATGACCCCTTGGTACTGGAGCAGTGCCAAAAGATTGGCATGACAGCTTTGGTGCAGACAATAGAAATGTCAGCTCCAAAAAAGTCGTTTTCCACAATTATGCAGGGGGCTGATGAACCTTTTTTGCAGTTTGCAGCGAGGCTGACATTGTCAGTTGAGTGACAGGTGCCAGATCTTTCTGCCAGAACGTCGTTTATCAAGATCGTGGCAAGGAGCAACTGCAATGCGGAGTGTAGGAAGATCATTGAAGCCCTTCTGGGCGATCCTACACTCACTCAAATGGCTGAGGCTTGTGTGAAAATGGGCACCACAGGTGGAAAGGTGGGTGCCATGGTTGCCACACTGTGGCTGCCCTGGAAGGGGCAGCGGAGTGGCAAGCAGACACAGGCAAATGCTCAGGCCAGCAAGAAGAAAGGGAAGAAAGGGAAAAAGGGGACTTTTCCATCGTTTCTCTGTGGACCGTGTGGAAGGCCACATCACATGGCTGAGGACTGTAAGGCAACGGTCCATGTGAATGGCCAGCCTCAAGATAAATTAATCACCCTTCGTGATTTGGTGCAAGAACAGTTGGACCAGGGTAATCTGGAACCTTCTACCAGTCCCTGGAACACTCCTGTGTTCTGCATCAAAAAGAAGTCTGGGAAATGGAGGCTGCGACAAGACCTCCGAAAGGTAAACACAGTGATGGAAAGAATGGGGACGCTGCAGGCCGGTATGCCGTCACCCACCATGCTTCCGTCAGAATGGCCCGTCCTCGTAGTGGATCTGAAGGATTGTTTTTTTACGATTCCTTTGCAGCCCAATGACAGACCAAAATTTGCCTTCTCAGTGACAGCAATTAACAATGCCGAGCCTGCAAAACGGTATCAATGGAGTGTGTTGCCGCAAGGCATGTGAAATTCCACAAGCCTGTGCCAGTGGTTTGTGGCTCGAGCCTTGTCTGGAGTTCGCAAGCAATTTCCTAATGCCCAATTTTATCATGACATGGATGACATCCTGGTGGCTGCGTCCACCCAGGATGAGTTGCAGAGGATTCAGCCTCAACTGGTCCATGTTTTGCATTCTCATGGGCTGCAAGTGGCTCCAGAAAAGGTTCAGCAGGAGCCACCATGTAAATATCTGGGTCTCAAGATCTTTGAACGCATGATCCAGCATCAAGAGGTGCAATTTGTGCACTCGGTGTGCACACTGAATGATTCCCAGAAATTGGTGGGTATCATCACTTGGTTACGTCTGTATTTGGGACTAACCACAGCACAGTTGTCTCCTCTGTTTGATTTGTTAAAGGGAGACACTGATTTGAAATCAGCTCGGACATTGACCCAGGAGGCACGTCAGGTGCTTGAGGAGGTTCAGCGAGCTGTTTCGGCTTGACAGGTTCATCGCATTGATCCCTCCATTGATGTCACTGTGTTCGTCACCACTCCAGATTTACATCCCACAGCCATAATTGGCCAATGGAGTGACAAGTGGTCTGAACCCTTGCATGTCCTGGAATGGGTTTTCTTGCCTCATCAGCCGCAGAAAACGGCAACAGCACTGTTCGAGCTCATTGCTCGTTTGATAGTCAAATGCTGACAACGGTGTTTGCAATTGATGGGCGCAGACCCTGCACAGATTGTGCTCCCGGTACCACAGGAACATTTTGATATGAGCCTTGCAAACAGTGCGTCACTGCAAAGTGCTCTGGAAAGTTTTACAGGGCAGATCGCTTATCATCTGCACAGCCACAAGCTGCTGCACGTGGCAAGATCTGTGCAAATTTCTTTGTGACCCAAAAACAGCCAGGAACCAGTGCAAGGACCCACCGTCTTCACGGACGGGTCGGGGAAAACAGGGAAGGCCATTGTCACTTGGAAGGATGGATCGGAGTGGAAGGCCCTGGAAGGCCATCAGGACGGGTCAGCCCAGTTGGTTGAATTGAGGGCTGCTGTTATGGCTTTTCAGAAATTTTCCCAGCAACCCCTCAACTTGATCATGGATTCCGCTTATGTGGCCGACATTGCCCAGCGGTTGGGTCATTCAGTATTGAAGGAAGTCAGTAATCCTGTCTTGTTTCATTTACTGGAGACCTTGTGGTGTGCAATTTGGGACAGGGTTCATCCCTATTATGTTCTGCACGTACAAAGCCACACTAATTTGCCTGGATTTGTAGCGGAAGGTAATGCGAGGGCTGACAAGCTGGCCAACCCAGCGTGGGCGGCCCCTCAGCCTGATACACTCGCGCAGGCCAAGGCATCGCATGGGTTTTTCCACCAGAACGCGCATACGTTGCAGAAGCAGTTTCAGTTGATGCCAACTGAAGCCCGTGACATTGTCGAGTCCTGTGATGACTGTCACGCGGTCGCTGCACCTTTGCCGGCAGGGGTGAATCCCAGGGAACTTTGGCAGACAGATGTCACTCAGATTGCCGAGTTTGGCCGGCTCAAGTATGTGCATGTTACGGTGGACATGTTCTCCTCTGCTATGTGGGCTTCGGCTCACATGGTAGAAAAGACCCGAGATGTCATTGCCCACTGGAGGCAGGCCTTTGCCATCTTAGGCATACCTTCTGCTGTCAAGACCGACAATGGTCCTGCTTACGCATCACAGAAGGTGCAGCAGTTCCTGCAATTGTGGGGCGTTTCTCATAAATTTGGGATCCCTCATTCTCCCACGGTCCAGGAAATTGTAGAACGCGCTCATGGTACACTCAAGCATGTTCTTCAAAAACAAAAACGGGGAATGCAGGGTGAAACCCCGCACAGTCAGTTGCAAAAGGCTTTGTACACAATCAATCACCTCACGGTGCCGCAGAACTCAAATAACCCTGTTTTCTTGAATCACCACCTTTCATTACAGGCTTCGGTTGAGACACATCAGCCTTGAGCGAAGGTCCGGGTGCAAAACCTAGTCACCAAGCAGTGGGAGGGTCCCTACGACCTTGTCGCCTCGGGGCGCGGGCATGCTTGTGTCTCCACAGATACAGGAGTACGCTGGGTACCTGCGAAGTGTGTTTGTCCTGACCTGAGACCACAGAGACAGAATTCGGCCAACGGACAGTCAGGAGACCATGATCAAAATGAAGGTCAACCACTGGAGGAACCCCTGAGTGACGACTCTGATGTCGAGGACATGAGCAATCACTCTGATGGCCCTTCATGAACAGAAACTGAACAATGTTCATTTTCTTTTTTTGTTTTTCTTTTAATTAATGGAAAAAGTGTGAGATGTTGCCCTGAGTTTTCTGTCTTTGTCTTAGTGAAGAACTTTTTCACGCAGCTTCATCTAAACAATGTCTATTTTCAGAATGTTTACATACTTCTCCTCTGGGAGAAGAAATGATTGATGGTGATGTCTACCATCCAGGTTCAGAGGTGGCGATCTGTGTAGCCAATCCCTGACCTTTGTACGAAAGTACCATTTCAGCAATATGTTTATTTGACTGTCATTTATGTTTGTGATTAATATTTCCACTAAACAGTTTATCCATGCTTCTGAACTGCATACAAGACAGCTGTATACAGCTACCAGCTTGAAAACCCTACCTATGAAAAGGTGTTACAGAATCAGAATCCCAGATACATTAAGGTTGAAAAAGACCTTGGAGATCCAACCTTTGGGCAATCATCACCTTGTGAACTAGACCACGCCACTAAGTGCCGCATCCAGTTGTTTCTTGAACCTCCAGGGATGGTGACTCCATGACCTCCATGGGCTGCCCATTCCAATGTTTAACAATACCTTCCATGAAGAAATTCCTCCTGATGTCCAGTCCGAAACTCCCCAGGTGCAAATTGAAGCTCTGTCCTTTTGTCCTGTCATTAGCTGCCTGGGAGGAGAGGCTGACCTCCACCTGGTGTTTTGGGGTGATTTTATAAAAATACTGTATTCCCCCATCTGCTTTATGCCCAGAAATGGGTGCTGTAGCTTTAAACTTGGGGGGGGGGGGAAGCCAGGGGAATTCCTCAGCATGCGGTTTGTGTTCAGGTCACACATACTTTCCTGTTGTCTCTAGGTTCTGCAGCACGGAGAGGGAGTAAATTTTTTTTTGCTTTTAGCTAGCTTCTTTTTGTTAGCTGAGGTAAGAAGTTTTTCCAGGGCTGCATACAACTTCTCTGGTGATTTCTGTGGCTTCTTCTGGAACTGTGCAGCTTTGCTCTGGTCCGAACACCAGAACATCTCCGGGAGCCCCACACAGTAAGTCCCGGCCAGGAGGTTGCAGGAATGCTCGAGACCTCGGGAAAAAGCCAAGCCACAGCTAAGGAAAGTACTCTGAATCCACCAGCTTTCTCCACAGTGAGGAAGTTTAAAATCTAACATCATTCATTTTCTTTTTCCCATGGCCTATGGGCACTTTGTGTGTTAAATAAACAGTTTTTTTCACTTTCTCCCAAGAAATTCCTTTCGTATCTGTGGGGGAGGGAGTGCCGAAACCTGCCTTCTTTAGAGGAGACATTAATTTCAGGACGTTTCCTCTTGAACTTGTCTCAAACCAAGACACCTGGCTACAACTTCCTTTCAGGTAGTTGTAGAGTTATAAGGTCTACCCTGAGCCTCGTTTTCTCCAGGCTAAACAACCCCAGCTCCCTCAGCCGCTCCTCATAGGACTTACCCTCTAGACCCTTCACCAGCTTTGTTGCCCTTCTCTGAAATTGCTCCAGCACCTCCATGTCTTGTAGTGAGGGGCCCAAAAATGGACACAGGATTTGAGTATGGCCTTGCCAGTGCTGAGTACAGGGCAACAAGCTCTTCCCTGGTCCTACTAGCCACACTATTGATGATATAGGCCAGGATGGCATTGGCTTTCTTGGCCACCTGGGCACATGCTGGCTCATATACAGCCAGCTCTCAACCAGCACCCCCAGATCCTTTTCTGACAAGCAGCTGTCCAGCCACTCTTCTGCCAGTCTGCAACACTGCATGGGGTTATTGTGACCTGAGTGCAGGACCAAGCACTTTGCTTTGTTGAACCTCATACAGCTGGCATCAGCTCATCAATCCAGCCTGGCCAGATCCCTCTGCAGAGCCTTCCTACCCTCTAACAGATCAACACTCCCACCCAGGCCCCAAGGAGGCAGCAGACTTCCTTGTGAGACAGGTCTGATCAGCACACAGGGTGCTTTGTCTCCCTCAGAAGGGAATCACCTGCTACAATTACCCTTCTTTCTTTTTTAACACCCAAAGTTGTGATCCATCTGGTTGACTGACTTGTTCTGGGTAACCCCTCAGATAGACCTTCATCTCCATTATCATTTGCCTGACATTTTCATTTGTACATTTTTTTTTCACTTTCTCCAGCCACACATTGGGTGCCAATATGGGTGTGGCTTGGCTTTCTCTCTCCAGAGCTGGGATGCAGCATCCTGGGCACCTCTGGGCCACAGTGTGGGCTCCTGATGTTGATCTGAGTTTTTGGACCAGAGCAGAGATGAACAGTTCCAGAAGAAGAAGCCACAGTCCTGGGAAAATTCTTGCCTCAGCTCACAGACGAGAAACTAGCTGAAAAAGCACAGCTATCCTCCCTCTGTCCATGCCGCAGACAACACAGGAGACTGCAGCTACAGTGAACCTGGAGGAGCATATGCCAAGAAAAAAAACTTCCCCAAAAGAATTCCACCGCTCCCCCTCTTCAATCTTAAAGGCACAGAACTTATATCTGGACAAAATAGCAGACGATAGGGGATACCAGACCATACAGTCACCTCAGGACACCTACACAAAAAGCATTTAGGTAGTTTTAGCTATTTGCAACCAAGGAGCAAATACAGCAGACTAAACAGCACACAACACAAATCCAAAGCATGTGCACTTACAGATCATATTCACAAAACTGTCTCAGATAATTATGGTTTAGCAGCCAAAGGAAGAAAAATAAAAATTCCATCAAGAATACTTATTTGTCAGAGGAACCAGAAAAAAGGTATTGCTTTATAACTGATGCAGAGACAAGTCTTGCACAAGCAAGCAGTTTTATACAATGAAAATATACATTATGCAAAGCCCCACCGTTCTACTACCATAAAGAGCAGGTCACTGCTGCATTTGTCTTGTAAAGTAGATTGTAATTTTTTTTTCACTGCAGAAATACTCAATTACATTGACAAGAGGAATGTTGACACAAGCTTCTGTTTTACATAATTTTTCATTTCCCGTATAAAAATTGGAAAAGCAAGTAGACTCCATATGATAGAAGGCAGCAGTCTCTGCTTGAAAACAAAATTTGCAGAAGTTGTATCAATTCATAGCATCAAGCACTAATGTTATATTACCATTTTGAGTATATAGATGCAGTTCTTTAAATTCCATGCATACATCTATGATCCACAGCTTCAAAGCTGTGGTCAAAACTGGCATTTGTTAGTACATTGAAACACCTTCAGCTTTCTAAGGCTGTGCATGAAATCCATTAGTCCTTTCAAAATTATTTTCATTATGATAGACAAGAGGAAAGGGCCACATGATCCAAAGCTTCATGTGATTCTTTACTTGAGCAGGTGCTGGTATCAGCAACAAGGCAATACATCAGAAAAACTGCTTTCAATAAAATAGCTAAGTATTCACAGAATCATATTGCAGACCTCCATTATGGCTCACACTGATCCACCAGTTAAGGATTTCCTAAAGTGGATAAATAATACTCTGGAGTAAAGCAAAGACTCACTGAAAAGCTCCCCCACTTAAAAAAAAAAAACCTCACCTTTTTCTGCCACATTTTGAAGGCATAATTTTGATTATGTCTCAATAAAGTGCCTGTCAAGCACTTCCATGTATTTTTGTTCACCAAAACAGATAGTTTCAGTTAGCATTATAAAATATTTATTACTTTGCATAACACAAGCAGCAGGCAGCACCTCCAAGACATGCAGCTCACCCTAGGAAGGGATAAAATGGACTTCAGGATACAGTGACTCTAATCATGTTTTCTGCAGTATTTGTGAAAAATCTTACTAAAACATCTATGAGATGAAACCAAAATATATAATAAAACAATAATGTATAAAACAGTAGTAACACAAAATGAAAGAGGTGGAAGGTACTATGAAAGACTTGGTGGATACTAAGCAGAAAAGCTCTATTGAACACCAGTGTTCCAAGAGAAATTTTTAGACTTGCTTCAGAAGTTTCAAGGATGAAGATGAGCCATGGAAGGGCTACCTAGGGGTTGCCGTAGACAGAAAAACACACTACAGGTAGGGCAGTCCAGGATGCATTTCTGTGGATTGAAGTTAATTTTATCCTTAACATGCATCTGTAGATTTTATTTTAATATGCATCTGTAGGTTTTATTTTTTCAATTGTTCTAAAGGGTCTGACAATAGATGATTTCAAAAGTGAGGCAATTATCAGGAAGGTAGAGACAGAAATTTCACAATCCAGGTCACAACAGATGGATGATGATTTCCCTGCCTACAGCCCTCCCAAACAGTGCAGGAGACTAATTAGAGAGCAAAAAAGCTTCCAACCTGACCTTTCTTTGCAACTGCAAAGAACAGGTAAAGAAATGTAAACATATTTTTCCTGCAGCAGTGATAAATGTTGCAACTCCACAGTAAATAAACATACTACATGCACAGGAGGAAAAAAATAGGAATTCTGTGATGAAAAATAAGACAACTGAAAAATAAAAGCTATTGTGATACAGCACTAAAATTATCATAACTGCTCTACTCATTCAGTCTAAGTAACATCTTTTGGGTGTTTAGTTCTCAAACACCGCACATTTTTCCTAAGTTACTGTGTGTTGCCTGCAGACAATAAGCACCTTTAATAGCTGCATGAGCTAGAGTGGTACATAGGTTGATAAGCCCTGGAACCATATACTGCTTTCTAAAGAAAGGGAAAGGGCCAAGAAATAGTACAAATAAGACAAAATATTGCAGAGAGAAGAGAATGCAGATTGACAAAGAGGCAACCAAAGGCAAATGACTGGCCTTTGATAATCTTTACTCGCATAGTTCACACTTTGGTTTAATTACATGGATATATACTGTTTTTTCCATGAATTCCCTTTGACTGTTAATGTGCACAGGAAAAATATTCACCAAATATTATTTGGTGTCTTTAAATCCTAAGATTCCATACAAGCTGAATAGAAAGGATCAAGCACTCCCTTGAGAGGAAGGAGAATGAAGAACTAGGACATCAAGCAAAAGGACACTCAAGCCAACAGTGAAAGTTCTGCTTCTCAGGAACTGCTGTGGGAAAGTATGATTTACAGAATAAAACTCTTTCCTGAGCAAAGGTACCAAACCCCAATCTGACAACAACTACTTTGCTCTATATACTGATTTAATAATAAATCTAAAAGAAGCTTGTACAACTGAGCCACCAGGCTATAGCAAGACTGGAAGAGGGCTATTTGCCCCTCTTGTGAATCTGGGCTGTCAGGAGGGGGACAAGCAAGATCTACACAAGAACCAGAAATCTCCATTCTGCTGTTAGACGCCATCAGGAAAAGCAGTGGTGTTCTGGCCTCAGCTACCAATGCACTAAAGTTTGCCTGCTGCACTTAAACATTATCTTGTCACTGCCACATACAGAAATGGGGTGAGGTATCTTTTTCCTCTCTACTCAATTCTCAGATATTCATCTAGCCATGAGAATAAAAATCTATTAAATGCTCAGCATATCCCAGAGTATGCAATAGGTAGCAAGCACTGAAGCATAGTCAGAATTGTCAAAGATCAAAAAGTCCATATTATATCTGACAGGATTTAAGAAAAACTGATCTTATACCCTAAGAAAAATTATTAGAACACATCATTCAGTTTAAAATGCAATTTTACAAGAGTAATTTAGGGGAATAAAAAAGAGGGAGAGAAAAGTTTTGCTTTCAACAGTTTGTTTTGCATCTCACACCTCATCAAATCTAATGCATCTTTCTTGGCTTCCAAAATGTATTCCCAATTCTTCCTACTTCCTTCCTGCAGTAGTCCTTCGTTTTATCAGGTCTCAACACCCACTTCCCTTAAAACTCCCCAAATACCAAGGAAGACTCGCTGCACCAATTAGAGTTGAACAAAAAAGGTTATATGAAATAAGGGACTTGCCAGGACATAGAATCCTCTAGGTTGGAAAAGACCTCTAAGACCATCAAGTCCAACCCTTAACCTAACACTACCATACATCTTCATCACTAAACCATGTCCCAAAGTGCCACATCCACACATTTTTTGAACACTTCCAGGGATAGTAATTCCACCACTTCCCTGGGAATCCTGTTCCAATGCCTGACCATCCTTTCAGTGAAGAAATTTTTCCTAATATCTAATCTAAACATCACCTGGTGCAACTTGAGGCCCTTTCCTCTTGTGCTTTCACTTGTTACCTGGGAGAAGAGACCGATCCTATCCCTTGCAAAAATGTCCATTTATGTAATTGCAGAGACTGATAAGGTCTCCCCTCAGCTTCCTTATCTCCAGACTGAACAACTCCAGTTCTCTCAGATGCTTATCATAAGACTTGTTCTCTCTTAAGACTTGTTCTCTTGTCCTTTCACCAGCTTCATTGCCCTTCTCTGGAGTCACTCCAACACCTCAATGTTCTTATCGTCATGAGGGACCCAGAACTGAACACAGTATTTGAGGTGTGGCCTCACCAGTGCCGAGTACAGGGAGACAATCACTTCCCTCATCCTGCTGACCACACTATTGCTGATACAAGCCAAGATACCATTGGCCTTCTTGGCCAACTGGGCACATGCTGGCTCATGTTAACCTGACTGTCAATCAACACCCCAAGGTCCTTTTCCACCCGGAAGCCTTCCAGCCATTTTCCCCCAAGTCTGTAGCATTACATGGGGTTGTTGTGACCTGAGTGCAGGACCCAGCAATTCACCTTGTTGAATCCCATAAAATTTGCCTTGGCCCATCAATATAGCCTGTCCAGATCCCTCTGTAAAGCCTTCCTACCCTTCAGCAGATCAACACTCCCACTAAACTTGGTGTTATCTGAAAACTTACTGAGGATTCACTTGATCCCCTCATCTAGATAATCGTTCAATATATTAAACAGAACTGGCACCAGTACTGAACCTTGAGGAACATGCATCTTTTTTTGTCATGTTCCTGATATAACCTCAAATTTATAAAGTTGGCCAGGGTTGGGGTTTCATAAAAAAAATCCTTTCTATTTGTGTCAAAATTATGTTTGTTTAGAAATGAAGCTCAGTCTGGTCAAATATATAAAACACAATGGATGTAGCAACATTTAAAAAAATTAAATGAAAACATGAATTGGTTTACAAAGACTAGACCTACCTGATTCTATAATTCTCATATTAGTCTGTGGGTCAAGAACAAGTCTAACATGATAAAAACAAAATGCTAAATAGAAAAATTATCCTAACACATAAGTATTTAGACATAACACCTAGTCTCAGATACAGAAAGGAAAAAGATATGCATATAGTGCAGCTCTCCCCTCAAAAGACTCAAAGCACCTTCGACAGCATTGTTTGCTGCAACATATACTTATGTAGTCAATTGAAACTGCCAATTCACTGGCCTTGCCCTGAAGTCTTCTTTCAGGAAATCTACAATGTCCAGCAATAAGTGCACTTAGAAAAATTAGTAACATTAAATGATAAGCAATATCATATGTTTTAAGAGTTCCTAAAATAAAAGGACATAGTGCAAGTATTACATATCAGCTGAGCAGCCCTATCTATACTTGCTTACTCAAACCAGCAATTTTAAGATAATACAAGTTATTTCAGATTATCAGGGGGAAGAAAGATGAACAACTCTCTCCCTATTCCTCTCCCGCCAAACACCAATGTGTTCTAATGCTCATGTTCATAACAATAAATATCTCTGACATTTAAATATTAAACTTTTCTTTCTCCTCTCCCATTTAAAACAGATATGTTCAAGACACCAGATTTTGATTACTCTGCAGTAAGTCCATTCACCTAGATGACACTAAAGAGACAGAAAATGCATACTTCCATGCTTTATTTGTTTTCAGAGAGAAAAAAAACCTCTTTTTATTCTTCTAAAATAGAAATTATATTAGGACGATTACCTTCAAAGCTTCCAATAAAGGCAAATGGACATTGAATTAAATAAGCAAGAGATGTCCCAAGTCTTATTGTTCTGTTTTTAAAAGAATTCCCCTTTTCAAAGTCTCCTACAACTCTTTAGAGTCATGTTAGCTCCTTCAGTTATTCTCTTTTTTGAGAGGGACATGGGGAGGGATGTGACAAAAGAACTAAAAAAATCAGGAAGGACTTTGAACAATATTACCTATGTTGAATGTTACTGACTACATACCATGGCTGAGCAGCACATACTCCCTTTGGCTAGGGTGTAACTCTGTTCTGTTAAAATCAACTCAATGAGTTTCACACTAATGAAAGTTCACTGAAGCAAACCCACCCATTACCAAGTCTTTTAGAAAAGGGGAAAAAAAAGATTTCATTTGGTAGATGAGGCAGAGTATCTGAGATTTTTCTATTAAACTGTTAATGCACAGTACTGTTTAAGCTGATGAGTAATACTTCCAAGTAAACAGTGTGCAGATCTATTTGGTAACTGTCAACTTTTACCATTTAACCACTCACTGTTTCCACATTGCAGCTCTGTACTTTCTGTTCTTGATACAAAGAGCAGCATTTACCTTGATTTGAAGAGGCATTTGCCACTTAAGTCAAGCTTATCACAGATGTCTCAACCAAAAATACTGTTTTCAAGAAGACTGCAAAAATGTGCTGCCACTGCCACAGAGAGCTTAATTCCTAGAGCTACCATGAAAGATATACCGTATTTAGCCAAGAAATTCAGTGATTTTGAATTTTGTAAGGAGCAGTATTGAGATTAGCTAAGAAATCTATGTTTTTGCAACTTTGTTATTTTAGTTTCTATAATTCTGTTATTTTAATTGCTTTTAGTTTTAATCAGTGGTTAACTTTGTTTTAATAAAATGTTATGGGAAAGAACAGGGAGTAAGCCAGGCTTAGACTGATAAATGTACTGCACCTGTACTAAGGGAGATTGCTACACCCCAGAAGCTTCAATCAAAAGGTATTGCTTTAACTAGAGGAGCCTCAGAGTTATTTTATAACTAGAGATAGATTAGATCTCTAAGCAAACAATTAGAACCATAAGATAATAAATGGGACACCATAAGAAGGAAAGGTGCATGCGTGAAGCTTGAAATGTCATCTGGAGGGCAGCATGACAAAGATAAAGGTGACACCTCCTCGAAAGTACCAGAAAAGGACGCTAGATGGCAGTATTGCTTCACAGAAGAACAGCAAGACGACTCATGATAGCCCTGTATCTGATGAAATGATAGAAGGAGGGGGTAAAAGTTGTAGTGTATATAAACCCTTGAAAGTCTTTGCTTCGTTGGACATTATTGGCAAATAAATGACCGTTTGTCTCTGATTTCTGGCCAGAATCGTTATAAAGGATGTTAATTCAACAACTCCTAAATTGTTGAATTTTAAGCTTTTTGGCTTAGCTCTTTGTTTCATCATGTATCATTCTGCCAGTTACAAGCACTGACATTCCCTTTATTTCTATGAAATAAAAGTATCAAAATGATCTACCACAGCTGTTTTCACAAAGTGAATTAATAACATCTTTGAGTTTACTACTAGAATCCCACTTGTTTATAGAAATGAGACCTGTTATTTACTGCATGGCCAAATTTATGTTGAGTCTGGTATCTTAGTTCCAGTCCCCTCAAGACTCAGCATTAGACTTGGTATCAAGTTTGCTTCAGCCATATACATTGCCCTTCATTAAATAGTGTTACAAATATATTGATTGACACACTCTTAACAGCTTAGCAGTAGTGTCACAAGCTTTTCATGATATATGATATTGAGGTAGCGCTTTTCAAAGTGGTTTTTGTTGTTGGGGGGGGTGTGTTGTGTTTTTTTTCAGTTGTATGGGGTTTTGTTTGTGTTGTTTTTGTGTATGCCCCCATGGCATTGCACCCACAAGGCAATGCTCTGCTTATTTGCATTTTGGCCTGTAATTTTCAGGCATTCTTTAGACATTTCAGAACAGCCCAGGTTACCAGTCTGGCTATATGGTGATCAAAAAGTTACTTTAAACTTTAAATACATTTGAAGCTTCAGTCAATTCATATATTTAGCTAATTCAAGGGAAAGATAGCAGTAAAGTGTCTTAAGTTCACTACCATTTGGGGAGAGGGGTTTAAAATGATAGATCAAGACCTCTACTGAGGTTATAAAGACTATCTGTTAATGTTCTGACTAGATGAAGGAGACTCCAGCTTTCATGGACACAAAACTTTAAAATTATCCTAACTCCACATATGTATACCACTTCAGACTCAGATAAGCAGCTCCCAACAGAATAACAAGAAAGCTCAGCTAATAACCAAGTGTCCTGGTTTAGGGTAAAATTTTGGGAAGAAACCTCCAAATGGGGTCCTTCTAGAAGGCAAATTTAAGCAATCCCTCCCCCAACCGGTTCAGGAAAAAAATTCCTTAGAGAAAAGTGGAAAAAAGAGCAAGTGCAGTTTCTGACAACAAACTCCATGCTGCTTCTTTTCCCCTCCTTCACTCTCAGAACCAGTCTTAAAGGTGTAGAACTTAATATCCATCATAAACAGAACAGACAATTGGGGATACAAGCATCATTAAGTCACCCCAGGACACCAAGTTAGCACTAAATGATCTAGCCTTTCCTCAGCCAGCTGGTCTCCATTCTGACCATTCTTTAGAAAGAAATGGATCAATGAGCACAATCACTAAAGAAACTGAACCAAACCCAGGCAGCAGAAAGAATTATTTATGGAAAGACACCAAAATCCAAGACAGCAGAGCTAGTGTGGAAGTTTTATGCTTACCAAATTATTTGCCAACTGGGAAATTGGGATTTTTGGGAGAAGAAGGCAAAGCAGGCTCAAGTTAAAGGTAAACATGTAATTTATTAACACACAGATAGAAAACAAAGAGAAGAGGAGGAAAAAAAAATGAAACCTCCAAAACTCCCCTCCCACTAGTGTTCATTTCTCTACAACCAACATAGAGACAAAACTTGTGACATTCAGTCAGTTTCACCATTTAAATATAGTCTCTCATGTATTCTTCAGGAGAGGAGTCCCTTGTTCTCTATGGAATTCTCCCACTGACAACCAGATAAGGTTCTCTTGTGGGTCGAGCTCTCACAGAAACAGCCGCCCGGGGAAAACCTGCTTCCATGTGGTCTCTTCCCATTAGCAGTTTCTCAAGCTGCCAATGGGTCATGGCATCCAGGCATTTGGGGTGTCACCTTTTAAAGATAAGCAGCTTCAAGGCAAAGGATTTTTTCATTTCGAGGAACAGAGATGTCGTCTCTTTTTTCCACTGGTGCAGCAGCTTCTCATCTCTCTCTCTCTGCTCAGACATCTCATAAAATCATACAGTCAGTCCATCAGAAACACCTTTGCTCAAAAATCCACCAATCATCTCCCCAAATGCATATTTTCCCATGATTTAAAAAACAATCTACCAACAGAGTTCATTTCCATAGCTCAAACAAGAAAGTTCAGCCAACAGGCAACTCCTTCATCCTTCCCCTAATTAATTCTTTTCTTACTCTCTCCATCTGACTGTTATGCCAAATTTTCTCTATGCTCCATCCATTTGTCCTCATTCTGAGAAGAGCCAGTGCTTTGGAAGTCCCATCTCCTGGCAGGAAAGAGTTAAAACTTGCCCAGACTTGCCGGGGTCACGTGATCTC
>VZDJ01006585.1:120880-211198 GCA_008694505.1 Cyanoderma ruficeps | reverse complement strand
TGAGTGATGGTGCTGTCCACCACACAGGTTGAGAGGTGGTGACCTCTCTAGCCAATCTCTGGACTTCTGTACAAATGTATATAAAGTAGAAAGACTTCTTCTTTCCCTTCACTGCTGCTGTGTCTGCCTGCTCCTTTCCTGTCCCTAAAGGGGACACACCCAGCTTCAGCTAGTGACAAAGTGGTGCCCTCTCTGAGGAGCACCGCAGCAACCAAACCACAAGTGGTGACCCCAAGATGTGTCCAAGCGACACTGGGGTCCATCAGTGCTGGTCACTTTTTAAGAGCCATCTCTTAAGAGCACAGGAGCAGGAAATTCAAAAGTGTCACAAGTCAAGCAAGCAAGGCAAAAAAGGCAAACTTGGCTGAGCAGGGATCTCCTCCTAGAACTTGGGGGCGGGGGGCGGTGTTGCTATGCATGGGCGTTTTTTAAATTTTTCTGCACAGGTTTTTTGCAGGTTTTTTTGCATCATGGTATTTGTGCCACTGGCTGCTTGGTCTTTCTTTAGGCAAAGGCTTTTCTTTCCTTTTTGTTTGTTTTTTCCTTGGCTTGGAGAAGCTGCACTAGTGGTCTTTGAACTGCCTTAAGGGCAAATTCCACATCTGTCTGTCCAAAGCCAGGGACATCGAGTTGACAGGAGCAGAACGGCCCTGCTGCAGCCTGAGTCGATGTCAACCACATGGAGCCAGAGAGAGGAAACACCAAGTGGCTCCAGACCACTTTGCTGTGCCTGGGTGTGGGAAAGCTCTTCATCTGCTGCTGGAACTGCTCCATGAGATTTCTGCTTTCCCGAGGGTGATGTGATGCCTTCTTGTCCCTTTCATCCTGCAAAGCCCGAGGTTGTCCCTGCTAGGCCCTGTATGGGGATCAGGTATTTCTGACACTTTGGGTCTCTGTTCCAGTGGGGTTGTGGGATTTAGCAGTTTGATATCTAGTGGTTATTTACTTTTTTTCCCTTGCTTGTTGGCATGTTTCTTAATAAACGATTATTTGTCCACTTTTATGTATATTAGTATTCGTCCCTGCCTTGATTTGAGACAAATAGGGAGGAAATGTCCTGCAATAAGTGTGTCCTCTAATAGAAGGCAGGTTTCAGCAACCCCTCCCCCACCCAGGTTTGGAAAGATTTTTCCTTGGAGGAAAGTGAAAAAAACTGTTTATTTAACAAGCAGGGTGCTCACAGGCATAAGAAAGAATGAATAATGTTAAATAATCAAGCCTCTCACTGTGGAGAAGAGTTTGTAGATTCAGAGTCTTTTCTGTAGGTGTGGCTCAGCTCTCTCTGGGATTTAGAGCTTGCCTCTGGGGCAGTGTGGGGGGGCTCCCAGCAATGTTCTGGTGTTTCAGACTGGAAAAAAGCTGAACAGTTCCAGAAAAAGGAGAAGAAGCCACATCCCCAGAAAAAACTTGCTTCAGCTAACTAAAAAACTAGCTAAAAAGCAGAGAAAAACTCTCCATCTCTCTCTCTGGAGAAAAAAAGCCAAGAGAGCTGGAAAAGATGAGCCAGTTATCTGTGTTTTGAATACAACTGCTGAAAGAATTCCATCGCCTTCCCCCCCCTTCGAACTTAAAGCTACAGGACTCATGTCTGAGCATACAGCAGACAATAGGGGATACAGCATCATACAGTTACCTCAGGACAGACCCTTATTGGTGGAAAGGGATTGTTGGAACCCTTAAAGGGAGACAACTCATTCCAGAGTGTTCTCCTCTAAATTGTCTCAAACCAAGATACCTTTTATGACAAGGTCACCTATCTAGTTGATCTGGGGAAGACAGTAGATGTGGGGTATCTTGGATTTTAGCAAAGCTTTTGATACCATTTTTCACTGTATGCTTCTGGAAAAAATGTCCAGCATAAACCTAGACAAGTCCATAATAGGTTGTGTGAGCAAATGGCTGATGGGTCAGGCTCAAAGAGTTATAGTAAGTGGGGTTACATCAGGCTGGGAGCCAGACACCAGCAGGGTTCTTCAGGGCTCAATTTTCGGGCCAGTGTTCCTTATTGCTTTTATGAATTATCTGGATGCAAGAATCTACAGAACATTAAGTCAGTTTGTAATGATACTAAATTAGGAGCCGTGGACTCTCTCAAGGGTAGAGGCATTACAGAGAGATCTAGATAGACTAGAGAGCTGTGCAATCACCAATCATATGAAATTTAACAAGAGCAAGAGCCAGATTCTCCTTCTGGTATAGAGAATAAGTTGTTAGAAAGGTGATACAAAGTTATAAGTTAATGAGGATGGTGGGTTGTTTGGGTGAGTTGTTGTGTAAATTCCCTTACCATCGGGTATGTCCCCCACTGTTCCTGTCTCCTCCGGGACAGTGAATCACGCGAGACCATGAGGAGGGGGATGACATCACCTAGTATTCAAATGTCGGATTCCCATGGGACTTAGGGGAGAGGGAATTCGTCTACTGGAGACCCCTAGAAACAACAAGCCACGACCCCCGTGCAGGTAAAGAGCTGAAGTAACACTTCTAACCAGAAGGGACATCAGGGGACATCAAGGCTCTAGTCAGACTCTTCGCCTTCATCACCCTAACCAAAGTGAGTCAGGAGTGACATGGGGACCCTTAACCTGAAACCAGCAGCCGTCTTCATGTGGACTCCCGTGAGGAAGGAAGACCCAGATCTGCCGGATGACAGAGCTGACATCCTCCTCCTCCACACCGTATAGGGAGCAGCGGTGGTGTGCGCACACCTTACAGGCCCCCTTTCCCAGACTGTTTCCAATAAAGCTGAAATCACTACAGAGCTGGTCTCCTAGCATTCATAACACTGGGATGTGGTAATCCTGGTTATCCATACAAATTGGGAAACAAGTGGCTGGAGAGCAATCCCATGGATTTGGGTTAATGGCAAGTTAAACATGAGTCAACAGCATGCCCTGGCAGCCAAAAGGGTCAACCAGGTCCTGGGGTGCCTCAGGCGCAGTATCCCCAGTTGAGAGGTGACTGTTCTGCTCTACTCTGCATTGGCATGGCCTCACCTCTAGTACTGTGTGCAATGCCTCAATATAAGAAGGATATAAAGCTATTAGAGAGCATCCAAAGGACAGCTATGAAGATGGTGAATGGTCTAGAGAATGTGCTGGTTTTGCATGGCTTGATTTTTGGTGAGGGAAGAAGCCAGCCATGGAAATGATTTTCTGTGAGGAGCTGCTAAAAACTTCTTCCATGCCTGGCAAAACCAATCGCTGGCTGGCTCTGAGGATAGGCACACTGCTAAGCCAATTAGAAAACCTGGTAAAGCCTCTATGATATTTAGGAGAGGAAAAAGAGCAGGAAGCTTGCTTTCTTTCTCCCTTCGGAGGCATGGTGAGGGGACCACCAAGCCCTTTCCCGGCAGGCCTGCCAGGCCCCTTCTTGGCGGGGCGGCCAGGGCCCTTTCCCAGCGCGGCTGCCGGGGTCATGTTGCACGGGGGGGGGCCATCCTGGTGCTGCAAGCAGCCACCTTGGTCGAGACCATGCGGCCGGGGCCAAGAGCGGCCACCGCCATCCCGGTCCGGGAGCAGCCACGCAGCCAGGACCACGAGGACAGGGCGGGGCGGCTGGGACGGTGCCATGCGGCTGCTGCTGTTTCAGCATGGCTCGCAATGAACTTTATTTGCTCAGCTGCTTTTAGCCAGCCATGCTGCGGACAGAAGGGCAGAAGCGGCGCCAGCAGCTTTTCCTTTTCCGCACCCCACATGAGGAGAGGTGCTGAGTGGAGCCAGTGGCCGGCGCAGCCCGGCGCGGTGCCAGTGGAAACCAAGTGATCAGCAGTGAGAGGCATGGCGAGCAGTTCCCCGATGCGGAGCCCAGATGGAATCAACTTTTCAGTGCTGCAGAACTCTAAAAAGCTTTTCAATTGATAGAACTTGAGAACAAACTAACATACTGACACCAATTCTCTCTTGAATCATGTGGTATATGCTGTAAGATAAATTTGTGTTTTAAAGTAATGTGAGGTAATATTATATATTAAACTGTGCTTGAAAATTAAAAGACCCAACACTGTAAGAAAGCCCTAAGCAGGAGGCAGATTTGCGGTTGTGAAACAGGGCCAGCCCCGAGGAAAACTCCAATTTACAACAGAAAAGACGTGGCTTGGTCAGAGATGGCTTGTTACCAGGGTTGGGCTGGAATACACCCAGTGATTGATACTCAATATGCATCTGTGATAAGACGGCCAGAACTGTGCATCCCAATGCCGGTTTACCATAAATCAAATCAAGCCCTCATCTCTGCCCAGAAAGAGGGTTTGAAGAACCAAACACTAAAAAGAAGCTATATGAATATGCAAGCTGAACAGAAGTGGACTGAAGACATTGCCTGAAGGGAAATAAACTGTATAAGAACTATCCCCCAGAACATGAAGTTTGTGTATGGGAGGAGTTCGGCTTGATTGAGGCTGACTCCACATTCACCCAACATTCAATTCCCAGGATCAGAGTTGTTTCTTTTATTGTGGCTTTCCAAGATCGCTCTTCATAGCGGAATAAAATTGCTTTATATTAATTTGGCTATGAGTATTTTTATAACAAATCAGACAAAAGGAAAAAACCCACGACAGAGAGCAACTTATGTGACAGCAATGAAAGATAGTAGAGTCTTTGCATGCATCCTCCTTATACACACACCTCCTCTCTCTTTCCACAGTCTCTGATGGGCAGTGTTGTAGCAGATTTTCTGAGAGAAAGAGTCTCATTCTGTACTTAGAATGAGACATTGAAAAAAACAATGAACTACCCAGCTGAGGCCTGCTTGGCTGAGCTTTGGCCTTGAAGGCTCTGAGGCCTTGAAGCCTGTTGCGCAGTTAAAATTAAGCTACAGAACTTGTGGCGCAGTTAAAATTAGTTGTTAAGGTGTTTGGGAAAGGTGATGGGGTTTTTAAGGTTAATAAGTAGAGTTAATAATAGACAGGTGGTAGCCACCTTAAGAAGAAGTTAGACAATGTGTGTTTGCATTCTTTTGCATGCTGTGTGCCAATGGAAAAACTACTGAATTTGTAAACTATCTAGAAATGTATATAAGCAGCCATTTTAGATGAAAGAAAGGAGAACGTAGTGGTAACCATACTGGTCAGACCTGCGTTGCTCGGCACCAACCCTTCTTTATTTATGGGGTCTCCCAGCACAGTGTGGTAAATAACATAAGATGAATTTGCGCCTCAATACCAATGTAGTATATGTTATAAAGTAAAATTGTATTTTAAACTGAAGTTTTCGGACAGGCAGAAATTTTTCAGGCAGCAGCTAATTTACATCTGTAAAAATGTTCGAACAACAACAGGTGTAGCTAGGATTTGCAGGACAAAGAACTTGGCCAAACAGGACATCGAACATTTACTTGCACAGATTGACTTCTCTCCCGGCCATCAACGCCCGATATGAATCTGAGATACAGGACCGGCAATGGTGCCATCATCACCCAGATGTTCAACTACGAGAATTGAAGGCAGATTCTGGGAAGTCCATTCAGACTCGGAGTTTCATCCAAAGAGTTTGTGAAAAGGACAGAAATGAGAGAAAGAAAAAGACATGAATATGTTTAATGCACCCAGACTAACAAAGAACACTGCCACAGGGGAAATAAACCCTATAAGAACTGTCCCTCAGATCAGGGAATTTGTGAGCAGGAGTGCTGTTCCAGAGAGGATGACTCTATCCATCTCACCCAACGTTCGATCCCGGGCATTCAAAGTTGTTTTTCTCTTATTGTGGCTGTTCCTGATATCGCATTTGTGGAATAAAATTTACTTTATATTAAATTGGCCATGAATCCTCTATAACAGGCAGTATGTTTTGTCCTAAGGTAAGAATACCAAGTGGGTATTGCAGGAATAACTGCTCACATAATTAATGCATTCCAGAGATGGGGGAGCTGAGATGATTGACTTTGGTGCACATCAGCCTGCATAAGAGTATAAAATCCTGCTGGACACTGGACCAACTGGGCAAATTGGTCTCCTGAGACTGCAGGCAGCAATCCCCTCCCTGCATGCCTGCCAGGTATGTCCACCCCAAAGACTGGGAACACTCACTTTTCGCTTTTGTACAGGTGAGTAAAAAGTTGCTAAGATCCAGTTGATGTCAGATGAAGTTAAAAGTCTCAAAAAGTTCACAGCAATGATGGGTTGGTCTTGAAACCATGTCAACAAGGTGCCAGAGCAATGGAGCAGTGAAGAGTCCCCAAGAACAGAATACTATAAATCCTTATTTCATTGACAACTAATTGTTCAAATAGATTTAAGCAGAAACTGTAATGGAGTATAAAGTTAAATAATAACTTGGTCATAGCTGATAGGATGGAAATATAACCTAGAGTTTCCTTAGATGATTATAATGCTAAAAAACACACCCCCAGGGAAATTCATATATGTAAATTATAGTATTATGAACGGGACCAAGACCACCACATGCTTATTAAGAATTTTGTTATATAAGCATGAGTGACCTGTTTCTGTATCATTCTTTCTTTGTTACCTTTTTGTATAAAAGACTGCCTGTTTCCTGAAAGGTATGCCAGCTCTGTTAGATGCCTGGCACCCTATTCTTCACAACTGTAATAAAATCAAATATCTCGACTCAGTGTATTGATTGGCTCCTTCATACTGAATAAAAGAACCCTGCTTTAGGGACAACATAGTCAAATACAGAGATAAAATCCTAAAGTAGTTCCACAGGTGCTTTCTTGGTTTCCAGTTGTGAATTCTGCAAGGCCAAAGACTGCAACCTTGTACATTTCTAGATGAAAATGCTTATATTACAACCCTTTAGTCGTAGACTATTTACCATATCTGAGACTAAGTGGACTGAGCCACACCTAGACTTTTCTGAGAAGTTTAGAAAGCAGGGGGGTCTCACTTAAGCTCGTGACTCAACAGGAGGGACCACAACCTGATGATACTATAATCCATTGCAATAAACAACAGAGTTATTATTTAGATGCTGTATCAGTAATGTTTAGATACTGTATTAGCAATAAATCTGATCATAATAATCCACATAATTACTGTGTCTTACTTCTTGAGCTTTCTCTTTACTTTGTGATAATTTATGAGGAACAGTTGAGGTCACTTAGTTTTTCAGCTTGGAGAAGAGAAGACTGAGGAGTGACATCACAATCTACAATTTCCTCAAGAAGGGCAATGGAGGGGGAGGTGCTGATCTCCTCTCTGTCTGGTGACCAGTGATAGGACACAAGGAAATGGTATGAAACTGCATCAGGGGAAGTTCAGATTGGACAGTAACAAAAAGTTTTTTGCTGAGAAGGTGGGTGGTCATTGGAATAGACTCCCCAGGGAAGTGGTCACAGCACCCAGCCCGTCAAGAGTTCAAGGACCATCTGGATGACTTAGTCATATGGTTTAGTGTTAGGTAACCCTGCAAGGAGCAGGGAGTTGGACTCAATCCTTATGGGTTCCTTCCAACTTGAGATATTCTGTTATTCTACCTGTATAACTGTGGCAGGAGTTCCCCCCCACCACAGAAAAGCTTATCTATTCTGTCTATCAGCTGGGGCAATAGCTCCAGGTGTTCTCCCACCTCACATGAATTGATCAGATAGCCCAGGCCAGCTTGTCTGACTAGTGAGTTGTCTCTGGCTAGTGAGTTTTTTCTCTCTCTGGAGCTAGGGGATGGAATTTCCAGTTGTCAATAAACAACTTGCCTTGAGAACAAGATGTGGGGAGATAAGATGGAATTCCTGAAAGACACTTCACTTTACAAACTATAAAAGCTACACAAACTTTCAGGGAGGCAGAAGTCTCCTACGCACACCCTGGAAATGTGTGGAACTTCTCCCTGAACTTTGGATGCAAATTTCATGTATACTTTCCTGGGAACGGAGAGAAAGGAGTCTATGTGTACTCTGTCATCAATTCAGTGGTAATTTACATTGACTCCTAATCTATACTATTTCTTCGATAGCTGTAATATAGGTACCTTTTATCATGCACTTTTTTTTAAAATCTACTAGTAGTTCTTTTGTTTATCCTGTGTAGTAAGCTTCTTAAAGTCTTATGTCTGTTTATTCCTTGTGGCTATTCAATAAATAATTCATGTTGTAATAGAACCGATAGGTCATTATTAAGAACTTGCGAGCGAGAGTGGTTTTGGGATGCTGGCCATCTCACTAAAGCTGCTGCCTACTGCCAGAAACCTGGACAAAGGCAGGGGCCATCCAAACTCTCCCTTCTCATTCATAACAATAACCCAGATGCAAATGTTTCATTGTGCTATGTATTGTACTTACACTTAACACTTTGGAGCAGTGCCTTTCATCTGAAAACATAACAGATGTTTTGTGTGTTACATATTTTAAAAATATCTGACCTTCATGCCCTTTAGGAAAAATGAAAGTAACAGTTCATTGGAAGAGATAATGCATAGATCAAGAAAACTGAATGAAAATGCTGATGAACTAGAGTGGCTTCAAAAATGAGACAAAACCCAGTAATCAGATACAGTTAAAGCAGCCAAGTAAACAAAGAGAAGAGCCTAAAAACCAAATAAAAACCTAGGAGAATGGACTCTATGACTAAGAAGTTTAACATTTGTGGCCTCTAGATAACAACCAATTCAATAATCAGTGAGAGAGAATAGCCAAAACAACTAAAAAGTCACTCAAACAAAATGCAAGCTTTTTCTTTTTCAAGCTAGAGAGCTAAAGAAAGGTTTAGCTGTTAGCTCACAGTTCTCTAAACCCTTGTATATGAAGGATAAGTAAATCAATTCCTTTGGAACATAATTAACATCATGGCTTCAATCTTGCAACTTTTATCTTTCAGAAATACCTTGAGTACTTTTATGACTGTACACTGAAGCTTACAAGTCTCTGCAAGCACCACTAGATCTAATGAGGGACTGAAAAAGGAAATCAGAAAAAACACATACCTTGTGTTGTTCTATTGCATCTACCCACTGTTGTCTGTGGTCTGGGTCCTGAGCTCGGAGGTACCAAACACTGTCATTTACACTGATATCAAACCTGCATTCGTCAAAGTCATGAGGCTGTGAAAGAATGTAAAAATAGCTAAAATTATCATAATGATCAACAATATCTCACACTCTAGAAATACTGCAATTAGAAAAACTGATCAATATTTCCTTGAATTCATTCATCCTAGATTGTAAATTTGGTTGCATGTAGCTGTATCAAATAATGAACATAATACACTTCCATAATAAAAAATGCCAATCTTCTGAAACAAAAAAGCCAGTTTAGCACAGTCTTAACAAAATTGTCACAAAAAAAATCCACACAAACAGTGACCAAACATTCCAAAGGAATCCTTTAGCAAAATAACTACTGGACAGAGGCAGGAAAATATTGTATTTTAAATTCAAAGCAGGAAAGAGAAATTAAGGTTATTGCTATCAATATTAATTTTCAATGGAAGAAACACATACATCATAGCAAAAAGCACCAGGATAGAGCCATAAAAGCAGAATATATTAAAATGACAAGGAAGGCAGGAAACTAAAGCAAGCTGTGGCACCCTCTGCCTCAACTACCTTAACTAAGAGGACTGTCAGATAATTGGGAGCAACATGCAATCCCTTCCCATATGACCACTGGAATGCATCTAACTTTCAGTTCATATGACTTAAATAGTAAAATGCCTTTAATAGCATAACAGTGAAGCTAGTAATGAAAGTACAAAGGAACAAAACAAGGATCTATTTTGCCCTGTGACACTGTCAGGTCAAATTTACTCCCTAGCAAACATCCAACACAGAAAAACTTTTTTTTTCCCACTTCATTGAAAACTATTCTTAACAAAACATAACACGGGTACAGCTGAACACTTTTTTGAATTTGAATAAAAAGAAATGTTGCACATAGAAGCACACAGGGACATAACAGACTCAATATTAAAGGCAAATGATGCGATCTGAAAGGCAATAAATATTGATTCCAGATGCCAAAGACACGTCTATACCTGTTAATATCCTTTACTGCTCTGTGAATACATTCATCTTGCAGACAAGTAAAGCACTGTGGATCACTTGTGAAACACTCCACAAAAGAAAACCTAAAAGCAAATTTCATTTGTTGTGTTCTGTGTAACAATTCAGTGTCCATAAGAATTATTTTCTAAGGATCTGAAAATCAGAAGCTACTTATATATAATAAACAGTATTTCTTGTTTAAATATACTAAAGGAAGAAAACTAAAACAGAAGCCAACATCAAAAAAGAAAAAAAAAGTGTTAAGAGTTCAACAAAAGTACTTTTTTAAATATCTTCACTTATTTGGTCAGGCATCTTAACCTAAGTTGAATTTAAATAAATTTAAATTTTCCAAATTAAAAAAAAAAATCCAGCAACTGACAAAGCTAGCAATAAAGCAAATCAGCTGCAGCTACCAATTCCCTTAATACCTGACCATCTCAACTTAATTCAGCTTCATCCTACCCACAAAATACCAAGGCCATCAATGCCAGGACAAAGCAAAGACATTATTTGTATTAACATGTTTCCAAACTCAGCAGAATAAAGAGATAAGTGGTAGAGCTGACAAACTCCATATCCCACACAGGAGCTTGCCATTTAATAGCTACCATAGTTATAGCACACAATATAAAACTGCTGTTGTCTCAAGCCCCACATTGGGCACCAAAAAGGACTGTGGTAGGTTGACCCTGGCTGGATGCTAGGTGCCCATCAAAGCCACTCTGTGAATCCCACTCCAGAACAGGGTAAAGAAAATATGAGAGGCTTGTGAGTTAAGAGAAGGGACACATCACTCACCAATTACCATCACAGGTAAAATAGACTCAACTTGGGAAAATTAACTGAATTTATCACCAATAAAATCAGAGTAAGGCCAGGAGAAGTAAATCCAAATCTTAAACACACCTTCCCCAGCATTTCCCTCCTTCCCATGCTTAGCTTTATTCCTCATTCTCTACTGCCTGCCCCAGTGGTGCAGCGATAGGGGTTACAGTCAGTTCATCAGCTGTCTCTGCTGCTCCTTCCTTCTCAGGGGGAGGACCCCTCACACACTTCCCCAGCTCTAGCATGGAATCCCATCCACAGGAGACATTCCTTCATGAACTCCTCCAATGTAAGTCCTTCCCATCATCTGCAGATCTTCACAAACTGCTCCAGTGTGGGTCCCTTTCACAGGATGTGATAAATAACACAGAGAATAGAAATTTTCAGTTCCCCTGATGTTGCTGGATAGAGCTTAAAGACTAACTAGCAAAAAAACTAAAAGAATGTAAACGTATGCACACAGGATGATAAACATAGCTGAAACCAGTGGAGAAATAGATCATGAGTAATATAGTGGCTTTTTGGCAAGTTATGTAACAAGAAGATACAATGCATGCCCAAAGAAAAAGTTCAAGGAAAGGCCACCTCTAATATTGAAGCATTCAGTGAATATGACCACCAGAGACCCCTTTAGATGACCCTCTAGGAGTATAAAAGGACTTCCAGTAGGAGGTGAATGCATGCAAATTAGCTCTAGGAAAAGTGATGTTTATGTATTAGCTAGGAAGTATGTTGTAATGAATATGTATGGTCATGATGGAATAAATACCCTGTTGTAAAGTTTAACCACACACATCTCATTAGAGATCCTTCAGTGTGTCCAGTACTGATAAAGAATGCCTGCTTTCTAATGCTTCAAATTGTGTTAGAAAGTTTTACAAATTACTTTGGTGTCAGGGGCAGTCCTTCAGGAACAGACTGCTCCACTGTAGGTCTTCAAAGAGGTCACAAGTCCTGCCAGCAAACCTGCTCTAGTATGAGCTCCTCTCTCCATGGGCCCACAGCTCCTACCAGAAGCCTGCTTCAGCATGGGCTTCCTGTGGGGTAAGAGCCTCCTTTAGGAATCCACCTGCTCAGTTGTGGGGTCCTCCATGGGCTACAGGTAGACATCTGTTTCGCCATTAACCTGCATGGGCTGCAGGGGAACAGCCTGTCTCACCATGGTAGTCACCATGGGCTGCACGGGAATCTCTACTCCAGTACCTGAAGTACCTCCTCCCCCTCCTTCTCCACTGACCTCGGTGTCTGCAGAGTTTTCCCTAACATAGCCTCACTGTGGTCTTCACTAGATGCAAAAACTTCTGTGCAATACCTTTTTCCTCTTCTTAAATACATTATCATAGAGGTGTTACTATCATCACTGATTGGCTCAGCCATGGCCACTAGCAAGTCCATCTTGGAGCTGGGCTTACACTTACTCCAGCAAACATACTGTAAGCTCACAGAAGCCACCCCTGTAGCCACTCCCCCACTACCAAAACTTCGAACTGCAAACCCAATGCATGGAAATAACAAAGACCCAGGGAACTAAAGGCCAGTCAGTTTCACCTTTGCTATGCTAAGGCAAATGAAAAAAAGGAGTTGGTTGATGACAGTCAGCATGGCTGTTATAAATGCATATTATAAAGTTGGCTTTTCACAAATATTAAAATGAATACTATATGTATAATTATACAGTATTATGTTTTATTAATACAGTTTAGAAAGGTGATGAATGAATTTTATAATTGTAACATAGTGTTAATAGTAAAAAAAACTAGTTTTTTTTCTCTTCGTAATATCTAAACTGACCAAACCAGAAGATACAGAGAGAGAAGATCCTTCTACATTCCTGAAATTGATAAGATTGAGACAGCGGTGAAACAAAAGCTACAAGAAGGAATTAATTGATCTTCTGGTATCAGAAAAACTACCAAGCCAAGCGCCAACTAGGACGTTTATCTAATAAAATGCTAATTTAGTACAATGGGGCANAGGGGGGGGGGGGGGGGCAAAAACCAAGAAGAACATCTGGACTCCAAGGAATGTTTGAAAAAATGCATATGTAAAAGGTTAATCCTTAAAAACAAGGATTTTGAAAGAGTGAGTGTGCTTTTCTGGTGAGGCACCCTTGACTGAGATACATATGCCTTTCTGTCTCTTAAATTGTCTATTTTTATTTTTTTTATTAAACTTATAAATTTTTCTGAGAGAGTGAAACTCGTTTTTCACAATGGCCAAGCTTTGTGCAATGGTTTTATATCGTAACTGGGCAAAACCACCAGTTCATGTATGTGAATGCTGAATGCATGAAATCAGGCATCAGCACAGTGTCTGTGTGAAACTAAGTCATGCAAATTTCTCACACTGGCCTGAGAAATCATGGCCTGAGAAATTGTGAGGAGGAATTCAAACAGTCCTTAGAGAAAGTAAAACAACCCTTGCATGCGTTGTTTGTGTCCCTGTTGTTTACTTGCAAGAAATGATTGAGGGGTGTTGTTCCTAATTGTCCAATGATGGGATGTGTTGGTTTGCTGTCCAATGAAACTTTATTCTTTCGGAACTGTCTATAAAAGAGGACTTCAAAGAGTAAAGATCGCTCTGACTTGCTAATAAGCCTGAGAGTCTGTGTGTCATTTCTACCGGCATTCCTAATTAGATCGACATCTGGTGGACCTGACTGTTCATCGCAGCCTAGACTGATGGACTGCCACCCACTTCCTCTGGAGAGGTAAGCGATATTATCCCCCGTGCCTTCCTGGAGGAAGCTGGTCTCTTTTGACCACGGGGAAGAAGGATCCGGCCCAAGAGCAGGATCTGGAATGGCATCCTGTCGTAGCTAGAGTTCGTATTCCCAGGACGAACCACTGTGTAACTGCAACTCTGCATACGAAGGCCGTTGGGGGAGGTTTTTCCTAAAATGGGAAACCAAAGTTCCGCTGAGGAACGACTCATCCTCTCTGTCTCGAAGGACGTCTTGCCACGCATGGGATTCACAGTACCAGAGGAGTCCCTGCTTGATTTGTTCCAGTAGGCAAAAGCCCATGATTTTACAGTGACCACCGACAATGCCTTTAGTCCAGAGGCTTGACAGTCAGTAGGGGATTGCTTATGTTTTGAGATAACTAACGGAGATACCAGCGCGTGCAGCCTGGCGGCCACCTAGGCCACACTTTAAAGCGCTACAGCTTTGGCCATCTCTGGAGGGTGATATGAGAATGGAGGATTTGGATGCCAGGATGCCTCTTCTATGCACACTGAGATGGTGGAGAGTGACGGGCCTGGGCACACTGCAAGCGGCATGCCCTCGGCTCTGCCCAGACTTCTAAGGGACTTGGGAACTGCGTAAATGATTATGTCCCTCTGAAATATCCCTTCCCTTGGGATCTTATAATGCTAAAGTATCCGTCACCCGCAGAATTGTTTGCCAGGGCTCCGTCAACAGAGAGGCAGGGGAGGACCGGCAAACGGCTGCCTCCTTTCGCGCCACCCTGCTCGGCACAGCAAGCGGCTGCGGGAGAGCATTCACTACAGACAGCTTCCTCCACACTCCTCGCGCCTCCCGCACCCCCCACGCCACCCTTCTCAAGCAGTTGCGGAGGAGCCTTTGCTGCAAACAGCTCCTTCCACCCCCCCCCAGCATCTCCAGCCAGCCTGCCTTGCTCCACTCCCTGTGGCTCGTCCTGTGTGCCATTGCTCAAGGACATGAACAGTGATCTCAATGATGACCAACAACCCGCTCCGCAGCGAGAGGGTAGCGTGGCAGCTGAGCAACAAGGTTCACTTTCTATGTAAATTTTAAGAAATAGGTTTATGTTGTATTGCACCGAGTAATTAGTTCAATTCGCACCAGGTGCCCCTTGATTATACCTTCCTAGGAATCTGTACCTCTGTTACCTGATGCCCCCTGTAACTCCCCCCCCTGGGTCCGCCGACCTCCATTCATGCCCTCCCCCTAGGCCTAAAAACCCCTGGGACGAAGGGTCCCACCCTCTTTCTCCTCCTGGATTTCAAGGTGTCTGTCCTGCAATAAACTAGTGAGACTTTTTACCACAAGGAGACACCAAACAGACAGTTTAAGCATACTATATCAACTACTACCACTATGCCTAATTTTCTTTACTAATAGCAGAAATAAAAACTTATATCCTTACCACAATGTTATTAATCATATAGCACACATCTTGCGAAAAGTGAACTTTATAATATGCATTTATAACAGTCCGAAGCAACTGGGATGCTTTTGGGAACTGGTAAAAAGGCAAGGTTTGGAAATGGGAGATTGAGATCTATTAGAGAGGATGGAAATGGAATTATTCATGACATAGATGCTGGGGGGAGGGAAATGGAGGGAGGTCCAGACACTGCTCCGGGTTCTGATGAAGAGATGCGGACAGATCAGGTCAGTGGGACTCCACAAGGGAGTGCTCAAGCCTTCCCTGTGTTCAAGGCTGCCCGAGACTCGGGACAGGTTGACAGGCACGATGTTATAGCATGGAAAGTTGTACAGGACATACAAGATAAAATGGCAATGTACAGGCTTGGCTCTGCAGCAGTTATGCAGATTATCAGGGTGTTGAACACTGATCTATTTGCTCCATTTGATATTAGACATCTGGCTCAAGTGTTGTTCCAGCCTGTGCAATTTAAAGCCTTTGAGGACAACTGGAGGCAGATGTCTGAAAGAACTGCAGCAGAGAACATGTGCTTGCCTCCATATGATCCTAGCTTCGCTGCTGGAGTAGATATTCTTATAGATTTAGGTGTTCATTCTAATCCTGATGCCCAAGCTCATTGAGACCCTCAATTTATTGAGCAAAGACAAAAAATAGGCATTGGGGAAATACTGAAGACTATAGAAACAGCTGCTCCCCTGAGTGATATGTAAAAATCACTCAGGGATTAGAGGAACCATTTCTGCAATTTGTTGAGAAAATAGCAGCAGCCTTGGAGAAGCAGATTGAGGATGATAACTTGAGACAACTTCTATGTAAGCAATTAGCAAAGGATAATGCCAATGCAGATTGTAGAAAGATTATAGAGGCTCTGCCAGGGGACCCTTCATTAACAGATATGGTCCAAGCATGTGCTAAAGTGGGTTCTGTAGAACACAAGATGTCTCCTTTGGCTACTGGTATACAACAGCAACAGGCAGGCTGTGGAGGTAGATCACAGAAGCAAACAGATAATGAGGGCAAGAAAAAACAGGTAAAGCAGAAGAATAAAGGAAGTAAGGGAAAATTCCAATGTGCTAGATATACAAAGCTGGGTCATTATGCAACTCAATGTAAATGTAGATATCATGCTAATGATCAGTCTTTGGCAGGCTTGGGAAACTGGGGCAGGAGTGCACAGGGAAATTGCGCTCTGACATAAGTGATTCCCCAGGGCATGGTAACAATACAGGCTTACTCAGCCTGCTATGGGGTAGCACCCAAGGAGCAGCCAGGGTGCGTTTACATACCGCAGCAAGAGTCACTCTAGATTCTAGCCGTGTTTATAAGATTCCCCTGGATGCCTTTGGCTCTTTGGGTCAAGGATTAAGTGCACTGCTTGTGGGAAGATCCAGTGCAACCCTACAAGGGATCTTTGTGCATCCAGGCATTATTGATGCTGATTTTAAAGGCCAAATTTGTGCTATGGTTTCCACACCCACCCCTCCGTCACTATCCCTGAAAAGACTTGTATCGCTCAACTTGTGCCTTTTAAGTCATGTGTTCCCAGGACTGCCAAGCAGAGTCGTGGAGATGGCGGCCTCGGATCGACGGGACTGACACAAGTTTTCTGGACTGCATGCATTTCTAATCAGCGACCACAAATGACATGTATCCTGATTCTACCGAATGCCAGCCCGCCTTGGATCCAGCTTCGTGGTCTTATTGAAATGGGCACACACGTGACAATCATCTCCTTTTCTACATGGCCTCTGACATGGCCCTTGGGTCCCATTGGTTCAGCCATTGAGGGGTTGGGAGGTACAACGCAGACCTTTATAAGCCAACAGTGTGTTGATCAAGAATGCAGAGGGACAAACAGCTACAGTTCAGCCATATGTCACTGCAGCTCCACTCAACCTCTGGGGGCAGGATGTTTTGGCTGCATAGGGGATACGGAATGGTACACATTTTTGATGGGGGACACTGTGCTGAAGGGACAATCTGGGAAAATCAGTGGCCCCTAAGAAAAGAAAGGCTTGTCACCCTTTGTGAACTGGTTCAAGAACAATTGCAAGAGGGACACTGGGCCTTCTACTAGTCCCTGGAACACTCCTGTTTTTGTAATGAAGAAAAAATATGGGAAATGGAGGCTGTTACAGGACCTCTGAAAAATCAATGCAGTACTGGAAAGCATGGGGGCATTGCAGCCTGGTGTGCCCTCACCCACCATGCTCCCTAGGGGCTGGACAATCTTGATCATTGATTTGAAGGATTGTTTTTTTTACAATTCCCTTGCATTCTGACGACAGGCAAAAATTTGCTTTTAGTGTACCTGCAATTAACAATGCTGAACCTGTACAGCGGTATCAATGGAAAGTTCTGCCACAGGACTGCAAGAACAGCCCAACTATTTCTCAATGATATGTGGCTCAGGCCTTGTCCAGAGTCCACAAGCAGTTTCCTGAAGCATATTGCTATCATTATATTGATGATATCCTGGTGGCGGCAGCCACCCAGGATGAGCTGCTGAGGATACAGCCTCAGCTGTTCACTGCTCTGCGTTCTTATGGCCTGCAGGTGGCTCCAGAGAATGTTCAACAGCATCCTACTTGGAAATATTTAGGAGTCAAAATTTTGGATCAAACCATTCAACATCAAGAGGTGCAATTCCCAAGTTCTGTTAAGACTCTGAATGATGCCCAGAAATTGATGGGTATCATCACTTGGTTACGTCCCTACTTGGGGCTAACCACAGCACAAGTGTCCCCACTGTTCAACATTTTAAAGGGGGACCCAGATCTGAATTCACCTTGGGAATTGACTCCAGAGGTGCAACAGGCACTGCAGAAAGTCTAACAAGCTGTTTCTGCTTGTCAGGTTTACCAAGTAGATCCTTCCATTGATATCACTGTTTTTATTACCCATCCAGATTCTCATCCTACAGGTATCATTGGCCAATGGAGTGAACAGTGGTCCGATCCTTTGCACATTTTGGAATGGGTTTTTTTGCTCCATCAACCAAAAAAGACAGCACCCACATTGTTTGAATTGATTGCTCAACTGATAATCAAATGCCGTCAACAGTGCCTGCAATTAATGGCAGCTGATCCAGCAAAAATTATTGTCACGATACGACAGGAAGAATTTGAATGGAGTTTTGCTAACAGCGCTTCCTTGCAAAGTGTGCTGCAAAATTTTTCAGGGCAGATTGCTTATCATCTGCCCAACCACAGATTATTGAAATTGGCAAAGTCAGCCAAATTGTCATTTTGGCCAAAAAGAAGTTGGGTGCCAGTGCAAGAACCTACCGTCTTCACTGACGGTTCAGGAAAAATGGGGAAAGCCATTGTTACCTGGAAGGATGAATCTGAGTAGCAAGTGCCAGAAGGCCACGAGTCAGGCTCGGCCCAGTTAGTTGAATTGAGGGCTGTTGCCATGGCATTCCGGAGGTTTTCTCAGGCACCACTGAATTTGGTCACTGATTCTGCTTATGTAGCAGACTTAGCCAAATGTTTGGATTGTGCACTTCTGAAAGAAGTCGGCAATGAAAATCTATTTCAGTTGTTGAAAACTTTGTGGAGTGCAATCCAAGCTTGAGTTCATCCATATTACATCTTGAATATTCGGAGCCACACTAACTTACCAGGTTTCATAACAGAAGGTAATGCCAGGGTTGATAGGTTGGCTAACCCTGCGTGGGTAGCACCTCAGACTGACAAAATTGCACAGGCCAAAGCATCTCATGATTTTTTCCATCAAAGTGCACATACTCTGCAAAAGCAACTGAGCCTCGTGACATTTTCAGTTCTTGCGCTGTCACGGACTTGCTGCACCTTTACCAGCGAGGGTAAAACCCAGAGCCCTGAAAGCCTTGCAGCTTTGGCACACAGATGTCACTCATATTGCCGAATCTGGCCGACTTAAGTATGTGCATGTGTCCATTGACACCTTCTCCTCTGCTATGTGGGCATCTGCTCATACCAGAGAAAAGGGTCGCCAAGTTATTGCCCATTGGAAGATAGCCTTTGCAGTCTTAGGTATACCTTCTTCTGTGAAAACTAATAATGGCCTTGCCTACATCTCGCAAAAGACGTGTCAGTTTTTACAATTATGGGGAGTGTCGCACAAATTTGGTATTCCACACTCTCGAACTGGTCAAGCTATTGTTGAATGTGTTCATGGTAGCTTAAAGCGTGTTCTGGAAAAACAAAAAGGGGGAATGCCTGGAGAAACCCTGCACAGTTGGTTGGAAAAAGTGTTATATACAATTAATCACCTCACAGTGCCAAAAAACTCAGACAATCCTGTCATCTTGAATCACTTCCTTTTGTTGCAATCTTCAGGTGAGACACACCTGCCCCGAGTGAAAGTCTGGGTACGGAATCTAACCACTAATAAATGGGAGGGCCCATGTGAGCTCATTGCTTGAGGCTGTGGGTTTCCACAGATACTGGAATACGGTGGGTATCCGCAAGGTGCATTTGCCCTGATTTGCGACACCAAAAGCGGAAAACAGCCAATATGCAACCTTCAAACAATGATGAGGATGCTGATCATCAATCAGATGGTCCCTCTACAAGTATGGAGTGAGTGTTTTGTCCTTTTGACAAGTTAGACTGCCAGTTCTTTGAGCAGACTAGCGATGTTTTGTTTCCTGTATTAGAACTGGTAACTGTATTAGAATTAGTAATTGACTCCTTGCAAGAACGAATGACAGGACTCAACGGTGGTGCACGAAAGGATTCAATAGCATGCGCTAGAAAATCTCCCTGATCACTCTGTTATAAAATATGGTACATATTGATTTGGGGGGGGTGAGGAATTAAAATCCTACAGCTGCCAGGGACCACGGAAGAGACACCGGAGAAGATTCGCGAGGAATGCAGGACTCCATCAGCAAGTGAAAGGGACATGCCGACTCAACCCCCTCAGCTTTCAGCCACCAAGTACACACCGCAGCCTCCAGAGGAGACATGTCCATCCCCGGCCCAGACAACTGAAACTGCTCCCATTCAGGGAGGGACCCCAAAATCCACAAAGGGGTGTCTGGGGACAGAGACCTTCTCTACAACTGAAAGCGGGTTGAGTTAATACCCGAAACTCCATTCAGATTCGGCGGAGACGACATCAGAAATTGAATGGGAAAGCCATTTCCAGGGAAAAGCCTGGCCCAGGGAAAAATAAACTGCATAAAGATGGGACCCCGGGCACGGCATGTCGGAGCAGATGATCGCGGACTCAGCGCGGGCTGGTCTAATATCTGCCTCCCAGTCACGATCGGACTTATACTCTGCTGTGGCGGGAATCCTTGCCGGTTCCATTTTAATTTGGCTAATTTGCGTTATACTCTTTTGTTTATTTTCTATTTTTGATCTTTATATAACCAATCTAATTTTTGTAAAAATAAAGCATTGATTTTTGATTAGAGATTCGAGTCACCGTATTTATAACAACTCTAAATCATTGTCTAATTGAGGTTCCGTTTGGTAACTGACAAATTACTAAAGGGACCTCTTGTGCTGTGTTTGTTCTCTTTACTGCAAGGGCCCTGCAGATTACAAATGCTGCCTTTCTGCCTTAAAACAAACAGGGGGAACTGTGGATACTGAATGTGATAAATCAGGCATCAGCACAGTGTCTGTGTGAAACTAAGTCACACAAATTTCTCGCACTGGCCTGAGAAATCGTGGACTGAGAAATTGTGAGGAGGAATTCAAACAGTCCTTAGAGAAAGTAAAACAACCCTAACAGGTGTTGTTCGTCTGCCTGCTGTTTACTTGCAAGAAATGATTGAGGGGTGTTGTTCCTAATTGTCCAATGATGGTGATGTGTTGGTTTTGAAACATTATTTTAAAAGAATTAAGGACTTTAGTTAAACTAGATATTGCTGAGGTAAGATAGATAAGCTTCCATTTGTTAACAGAAGCTGGATTTAAGGAACTAGTAAATCATGAAACCTGTCAAACTATGTGCATTCTGACTAATCAATAGACTCCAAGAATACAATACAATCATAAATCAAACAGTCCTGGAAAAACAGGATTCAGTTGTCACGCAACACTAAAAGGTTAAAAAGTCAAAGCAAGGAAGACCCATCTTACTTCCTCATTTTGAGACCCTGCCCCATAAAAAAGACCACTGACCCATTTCAAAGAACAAACTATGCATGCTTAATAGTTTTTTGGCTAATTACCATATGAAGCAGGGAATGGGATGTACCAGAGTTATAAATATGCATTTGTGTTTTCGGTATTCAATACTCCTGTACATAAAAAGACCCTGTGATCATCTGTAAATTGCGGGTGTGTATTTGGGAGCTCTCCCGCGCATGGTAATAAACATACACTTTCTAACTTTAATCTGTTAGAGTCTTTGTCTGTCATAGTTGGATATCTGTATTAGATCAATATCCATATTTTTAATAATTCATTTTGGTGACCGCGGCAGGACACTGCTCTCTCTGGCCAAGGGGGCCATCGGGGTCTGGGACCCCTCCAGGCGCCCACCCAGAATTTCTTGGGAAGAGGGCTCCCACGGCCTTGTGGACACCCCCGGGGAAAGACCAGAGCCTGCTGGAACTACAGACAAAAAGTATCTTTAAAGAAAAAATACTGAAAACAGGTACCTTTGAATAGAGGCAGCTTATAAGTCATAAGAGACATCTTATGCAAAGCAGAGGCCTGACTGGGTTTTGGAAACTCCGCGGAGTCTTGTAGATGGTTGTTTTTGTTCCAGGTAAAAGCTGCTAACTTGTGACTGCGTCCCAAGTGGGGGGGCAGTGGTGGCAGCAGAGCCACTGGTCTCATTGGTTTTAGGAGCAGTGGTGCCTCCAGTTTCGGCTTGTAGTTTAAAAGGTGCACCTTGGTAATCCATAATCTGAGAGGCTAGCCCGAGTTTTGAGTTGCGAAGGGTCCCGTTTTGGATGTGTGTGTGTATTGAGGATGGATCCCTGTCTGGTGGTCTCATGGCTGTGTGATTGTGTGTGCTTAGGTGGGGAAAAGAATAATTTGTGTACCGTACGTGTTGTAGTTTGTGAAAGTTTGTGTTGTAGGCATTTTAGTTTGTGTGATTTTGGAGTGTGCTACTAACCTTTGTGTTGTAAATAACCTCTGTGTATTAATTTGTGCCTGAGAAATAAAGGATTTACAGGCAGGAAAAGAGACATTTGTTGAGAAGCCTCAGGAGAGGGGGGCAGAAAGGGGGAAGATTTGGAGCCATCAGCACATGAATGAATGCGGCTCAGCTGGGAATAAACTAAACTAGCATGCTTGATGGCCGAAGCATCTGCCCAGAGACCGGATTGAATCTGCAATGGACATCCTCCTCTGTTTCATCTGAAAACCCACTCAGAAATTGAATATGGTCTACAGGGGACACTCGGACATCTTTGTTTTCTCCTAAAAGCCCACTCGGAAAAATAAGAATCCCAAAAGGGGGCTGATGAATACCAACACCCAAACAACTGGACAAAGGAAAACCCTGCCCCAGGGAAAATAAAAAGTATAAAAACTAGACCTTGAGTAGTGGGATTTGGGGCAAAGGAAGGGGAGACAAGGTGCGATAGAGGTCTGTCTCACATTTTACCCCCAATTCGATCAAATTTATCTTTATTGTGGCTGTGGTTTTTATTTGTTTCCGTACTCGCTGTAACGTGAAAATAAATTTTATTTTTATTATTACAAATTGGGTCACTGTATTTATAACACTTTGTAAGTGGTTTTGGAAGTTTTGCAAGTTTAAAATTGTGAATGGTTTTTAAAATCCCCGCCAGAATCAGCGGAGGGATATCTTTGCTTGAAAGGGTGGAAGAATTTGTTGTGTTTAGCTGTGAATTGAATTGTGTGTAATTTTGACTGTGTGTTAGCAACAGAGTTTTAACTGATGAGAGGAATTTTTGTATGTGTGTGTTTTGAAGCTGTTTATTTTGTGTTTTGGAGGAGTGAGAGACATGGAAAGAGTTTTTTTTTTTCTATTCTTTAAAACAACAGTGATGGAACAGGAATCCGAGTTGCCTTGGTAACCGGCAGGGAGCCAGAATTTGTAGCTTTAGTCTGTGTCTTTGGCCTCTGTGAAATTCTGAAAAGCCTGATGTGTTTATTTTAACGATTATTTGTTTGTGGAGGGTAGTTTTAATTGTAAAAAGAGCCAGAACTGCTTGAGATCAGGACCCCCCCCCTCCTCTGTGAGGAAGGATTTGTGAAGTGTTTTGGTCGGGATCCCTAGCATTCTCGGAGACACTGTGTTAAGATCTTTGGCTGAGTGTGTTTGAAGTTGTCAGAAACCCGTTGTTTTGTGAGCTTGAAAATTGCGGGTACACAGAACAGGTTTTGGTGGAGGGGAGAGGACCTGGTCTCGTGGTTTTGTGGAAGAAAAGCAGAGAACCCAGAACTTATGCCTAACACCAGCAGAAGTGGCTGAAGGATTTTTGGTGCTGAGATATGCAGGCGAAATAGTTCACGCTGCATTCCATAGCATTCTGAGTCGGGTGGCAGAGACCTGTCCAATAATCCGAAATGCTTTAGGATGAGTTGTAACCGCAGTTCGCACAGCTTTTAGCATAGCGTGGAATTGTGAAATCTCTGCTGAAACTCGTCTACTACTTTGCAAAATTTCCATTTGTCCCTTGGTTACAGCGCAGCAAGAAATACGACTGGTTCTCAGCTACACGCTTGCTACGATGTATGGGAAGTTGATTGCAATTTTCAAATGTATTTTCGTGGTAATATACCCAGAGAAAAACATAACAGAAGATTTGGTTTAATGAGTGATTAATAACCAGCAATTTGGGTGAAGTGCCTGGCTAATTGTGTGGTTTTGGTTTTTTTTAATAAAAAGGAGTTTTCCCCCCTTTTTTGTGTAACCATAAAGCCTTTCCTCAACAGCTGATGCTTCGAGCCTTGCTTTGAAGAATACGTACTGCTAACTTTTTTCCTTTTTAAGATTAACAAGCTGTTTTTTCCCCTTTTGCTGGTTAAACTATATGCCCAGGAATAGGAGGCAAAAGAATTGGGAGGCTCGTTCAGAAGAGTTCCCCTGCCCAAGGACAGGATTTCAGGAACCTTAAAGAAACCAGTAAAAATTCTTAAAGTTGAGTGTGGTCAGCATATTTTTGTACCAGAGGAATACCAAGTGAAACTTAAGAAGTGGGATAAGATCAAAAGGCATTGAGAAAAGAGGATTCCAAACATGGGGGCAAATGAGAGCAAAGAGATTCCCAGAGGATGCCCTTTGGGGTGCATTTTAACACACTGGAAAGAGCTGGTGGGCTATGATGGTACAGAAACCAAGAGGGAGCTGATTAAGTTATGTACACAGTAGTGGCCACTCTATAAACTTGATGAGAGAGTGAAGTGGCCAGCAAATGGTACACTGGACTATGAGACACTACTACAGTTAATGCTTTTCCATTGGCGGGAACAAAAGTGGTCAGAGGTGACATGCAGATATGTTTTTCAGCCTTCAAAATCACCCTGAGTGGCAAAGGGATTGTGGAATGAGGCCACCATCTGATCCTTTAGTATTGGCCCTTGAAAAGGACAATAAAGCTACTAAAGGGAAGCCCAAATGGTGTGGCAGCATCTGCTCGATAAATCAGAGGTGCACACATCCCAACAAGGTATACCAAGTAGAGGCTTTGGAACAAGAGACAGAAGACATACTTAAATCACCCCCAAAAAGACAGGAAAGGAGGAGGGTGGTGGGAAATGCAGATTCAGAATCACCATTAACTCCAACCTTCCCCCGCTTCATCTTCATCTTCCTTTGGAAAGACAGCATCTGAGGGAGGGGTGTTTCCATCCACTCCTGAACCATATCCACCACTGCCTAGCAGTGACAGTGAGTGGGATGAACCTGAACCTCCCCCGTCAGCCCCCAAACTTCTCCCACAAGGGCCTATAGCATCAAGGACCCAAAAACAAACCACAGAGGTCATACAAGCACCTCTAAGACAAGCAATGCCCTCTGATGGAGAAACAAAACTGATTAAGATTCCCTTTTCCTCGATTGATTTAGCGATTTGGGAAAAGAGTGCTAAAGGCTATCAAAGTGATCCAATAGGAGTTGCTAAGAAAATGAAGTTTATAATCAAGCAGCATTTACCTGATTGAGCAGACCTGCAATTGCTGCTTGATGCCTTAAGAGTGACTGAAAAGCAATTAGCTTTGAAAGTGGCTAAGGATCTGGCTGAGGATGATTGTAGAACAACACAAGAAGATGTTAAAGATGCATTTCCCCTTCAAGACTCAGGCTGGGATCCTAATAATGATGAGGGGTTGGGATGGTTAAAGAGATACCAGGAATTGATAGTAAAAGGGCTAGAAAGGGCAATCCCCAAAACCATAAATTGGTCAGCCCTATATGCTGTCAAACAAGGCCCCTCCCAAACACCTTCTGAATTTCTAGATCACCTGCGAGACTCAATGCGCCGACCCACCACCCTGGATCCTGGATCTAAAGAAGAGATACAGTAATTAATAAATTTATTTTTAGGACAGTCTACAGGAGACATCAGGGGGAAACTCCAGAAGATCTGGGGTCCAGACAGCTGGAATTTAGATGCTTTACTGGATGAAGCCTGGAGAGCTTTTAGTAACTGGAAAGAAGGATACAAACAAAGGATAAAGAAATTATTAGCAGAAGTAAAAGAGAAAGAAAAAAAGAAAACATGGGCAAAGTCCACCGAAACAGGGACCACCCCGACTGGAAAAAAAATCAATGTGCATTCTGCAAGAAATTTGGTCACTAGAAAAACCAGTGCACAGAATTAAGAAAGGGTGATAAACATAGAAAGGGTCATCAAAAATAAGAAAAGGTGATTGCTCATGCAAAAGAGGACTGAGGAAGACCAGAGGGCCCCACCCTAGGGGACCCTCTAGTTATAGTCAAACTAAGGAACAGAAAAAAGAAGTAGAATTCTTAATAGACACAGGGGCAACATTTTCAGTGCTGAACAAAGCCCTAATACCTGTAACCAATGACTGTGCTATGGTAAAAGGAGCGACTGGCCAATCTGAAAGAGCTTATTTTTGCCAACCATTGATGTATAAATTAGGGAAACAATAGAGAATTCATCGATTTTTATATATGCCTAAAGCTCCATCTGCACTTTTGGGCCGAGATCTGCTAGAGCAGCTGGAGGCAAAAATAATATTTAAGAATGGGGAAACTATTTTTGAGGTAAAAGATAAACAATATGTAGAATTGTTAAGTTTATGATGATAACAAAAGAAATTAAAGTTGCAAATAACGAAGAGAATTTCAGGAAAATAATAGATCAGGTGTTTCCTGGAGTGTGGGCTTCTGACATACCCGGCAGGGCAAAGAATGCAAGACCAGTACAGGTCAAACTTAAAGGAGGAGGACAGTCAGTAAGGGTTAAAAAATACCCCCTAAAGAAAGAAGATAGAGAAAGAATTAGTCCAATTATTGAAAACTTTTTGAAAATAGGACTACTGAGAGAGTGTCAGTCTGATTTCAACACTCCTATCTTGCCCGTGAAGAAGCCTGATGGGTCATACAGGCTAATACAAGACTTAAGGGCTGTTAACAAGGTAACTGAAGACTTGTATCCAGTAGTTGCTAACCCTTATACCTTGTTGACTCGTTTAACCCCCAAAGTAACCTGGTTTACTGTTTTAGATTTGAAGGATGCTTTCTTTTGCCTCCCTCTCCATGAAGCCCACCAGAAAATCTTTGCATCTGGGTGGGAGAACCCCAAAACTGGACAGAAGAACCAGCTCACATGGTGTGTGCTTCCCCAGAAGTACAAGAACTCGCCCACTATATTTGGGGAGCAGTTTGCAAAAGATTTGGAGCCTTGGAAACCTCCACCAGGAGAAAGACAGTTGCTCCAGTATGTAGATGACCTCCTAATAGCCACCCAGAGCCAGAAAACATGCGTGGACTGGACGGTAAGCCTCCTAAACTTTTTGGGCCTGCAGAGGTATCAAGTATCCCAGAAGAAAGCCCAAATAGTGAGGCAAACAGTAATTTACCTGGGCTATGAAGTGAGTGCTGGACAAAGAACCTTAGGGCAGGATTGCAAAGAGGCAATATGTCAGATGCCAAAACCTCAGACAGTGAAAGAACTGAGAACCTTTTTAGGCATGACAGGAGAGTGCAGACTGTGGATTTATATTACTTGTTAAACCTCTGTACACCTTGATCACGGAATGAAGCACAGATCTTCAATGCACGAAAGAAGCAGTTCGAGCCTTCGACCAGCTAAAGAAGGCCCTCATGTCAGCACCAGCCTTGGGGCTTCCAGATGTGAGTAAGCCATTCTTTTCGTTTTCTCACTAGAAGCATGGAATCGCTTTAGAGATACTAGCACAGAATCTGGGCCTGTATCGAAGGGTAGTTGCCTACCTCTCTAAACAGCTAAATACGGCAGCTAAGGGGTGGCCAAGGTACCTCAGAGCCATTGGAGCAGTGGCAGTGAATATCTAAGAGGCGTGCAAGTTCACCCTGGGTCAGAAGATGACGGTGCTAGTGTCTCACACAGTGTCTACAGTCCTGAAAGTGAAAGGGGGCATTGGCTCTCCCCACAGAGATTCCTCAAGTACCAAGCTATACTGGTGGAATAAGATGATATTGAGATTGTGGTAACTAACATTGTAAACCCACCTTCCTTCCCCAGCAGAAGTATGGGAGAACCAGTGATCCATGATTGCCTAGAGACCATTGAGCCTACCTACTCCAGTCGCCTGGATCGGAAAGATACCCCACTTGAGAATGCTGAGACCTGGTTTACTGATGGGAGTAGCTATGTCATCAGTGGAAAGAGGCATGTTGGGTATGCAGTTACCACAAGCAGAGAAGTAATAGAGTCCAGACCATTACCAAAAAATACCTCTGCACAGAAGGCTGAGATAATTGCCTTAATTCGAGCCCTAGAGCTGGCAGAGACAACAGCATGAGAAGGTAGCCATCATGCACATCAAGGCACACCAGAAAGTGAGCTCAGAATTGGAAGAGGGGAACATGCTGGCAGATAGAGAGGCAAAAGAAGCAGCAAAAAGTGAGATACCTGATGAGACAATTGAGGCAGCATTAATTCCAGATGGAAAAACTTCTATTGAGGGTAAGCCAATATACAATAAAAAGGATAAGAAACTTATTAAGACAGAAAAGGCAAGTTATAACCAGGAGGGATGGGCTGTAACAGAAGAAGGAAAACTTGTAGTACCCTCCTATTTGTTGTGGTCATTAGTACAGAGGGAACATGAGAAAACACACTGGGGAATAGATGCCTTGTATAACCATTTAAAAGAAAGAATCATAGCCAGGAAATTGCAGGGCACAGTGATACAAGTAACTCGTCAGTGTAGTCTTTGCCTCTGAACTAATCCCAAAAATACCCCAAAGCCTGAAGTGGGACGAACTGGGAAAGGCTGTGGACCTGGGCAATAATGGCAAATTGATTTTACAGAGTTGCCCAGGAAGGGAGGATATCGTTACCTATTGGTGTTAACTGATACCTTTTCAAAATAGCCAAAAGCCTTTCCTGCCAGGACAGCTAAGACCTGAGAGGTAACCAAAGCACTGTTGCAAGAAATAATACCGAGGTTTGGAGTTCGAGCCACCATGTCCTCAGATAGAGGGCCACACTTTATTTCAAAAATTGTACAGCAAATAAGTAACTACCTGAGAATAGACTGGGAATTGCATACCCCATACCACCCCCAATCTAGTGGCCAAGTGGAAAAAATGAACCACTTGATTAAGCAACAAATTGTGAGATTGGGGCAAGAAGTAAATTTGGCCTGGCCCCAAGCTCTCCCATTGGCATTATTGCGAATTCGGACAAAATCAAGGGCAAAAGAGAAACTAAGCCATTTTGAAATATTGTATGGAAGGCCGTATGCAGTTCAAGAAGGAACAACACCCATGCAAGTAGGGGAAGAAACCCTACAGAGGTATATGGTGGCTCTAAATAAACAACTTAGAGAGATTGAGAAATATGTGGCTGGAACTCAAAACAGGGAATTTAGATGGGCCAGTACATGATATACAACCTGGAGATTATGTATATGTTAAGTCTTTTGCAGAAAAGACCTTGGAACCACAGTAAGAAAGACCATTCCAGGTGCTTCTTAGTACCTTCACTGCAATCAAGATCAAAGAACAAAGGGCCTGGATCCATCACTCCCGAGCAAAGAAAGCCCCAGAAGGAATCTGGAAGATCACACCAGGCGATAACGAACTGAAGCTGAAGCTCACTAGGAACCACAAATAGATGGACTAATAGTTATTATAGGCATTATGTGGAAAATTGTAATCATTGCAGTAATTACCTTAACCATAACAAGCATCAACGCAATACCACGTAGGTACGTGACTGAAATAAACAGGTGTCAAGGAAGAGCTTATGATGCTTACTCTCGTAAGGCTTTAAATAAGATGCTAAAAGTCACAAATGCAAGCTTGTGGGAAGGAAGAAATGTTTGTAGATGTAAGTATGCATTCGTACAAGATGGGTTCCATGAGGCTTACCACCCACCCATGAGACCCATCGAATTAGTCCTGAATGCTGTGACAGATGCTTAAGTAAATGTCCTCAGTTTAGACTCAAAATAGAGGGGTGTGCAATAAGAGGGTATGACATTGACTTTAACATCACTCAAGTATGTACTGAGCTCCATAAAGACAAGACCAAAATTACTCCACCAGTGCCAAGAAAGGCTGTGACCACCCAGGTGCCAGCTATCCCAGAAGTAGAGGAACAAATAACTCCAGTAATTACCAAAATTGGGCCATATGCGATTAAAAAGACAGGAGTACAGAAGCTGATAATTAACCCAAAATGGTCTTTAAAACGAGTAGAGATGGGAGTACAGGTAAATGCTCCTCACATTCGACCAGAATGTGCTCCATTTCTCAAGAACTCCTTTATGGACTGGACCACTTGGCTCCAAAAAAGTATGCCTCCTAATTTTAGAAGTAAGAGAGATCTCACTGGGTTGCTAGGAACTGAATTGGGAGTACTAAATACCATAGATTCAGAAGTACTGATGAATAAATTAGCTCAGTAGGGAATGATTTAGTCCAACTACAACAACCTTTGCAATCCTCTCTACTCGCACTAAGTAACAATCATTGGAAATTGACCCAAATACTACCAGAATGGGAAAACACAAAAGAGCGAGATCATGAGGTGATAATTAATGCGCTAGGTGCAGCTAGTGAAAACATTTCACTGGCTTTAGGGTGTACTCAGGCACAACTCTGGATGCAATCAGTGGCTGTCGCAGTTATCAGAGAAGGTGGAGAAGGAACATTCCCTGCTGAAATTCGCAAAATTGTTTGGGACAATGCCTCTGATATGGAGGACATTCAGTCTTGGTGGGTGGTCAATTTCACCTATAACCCTGTGACTAGTATAATGACAGCCTTTGTTTTAACTATACACGATGCCTCAGTAGACCTAATACATCCAATAGTCCCCTTAGGATTAAACCATGAGGGAACTGTATTGTACCCTTCTGAACAGAGGATGTGGGCACGAGAAATTGAAGGAAAATGGCAAACCCTTAATCTAGAGCCCTGTACTGCGAGGAGACAACTAGGATACATATGTGAAGGGACATTAGAAGGTGACAATGACACTTGTTTGGATACAGACCAAAATATTTGTCACTTTGAAATACATCCAGGCAAACAGAAAACTTCACTAGTGTATACAGGGCAAGGTTGTGTCTGTCTAAGGACAGCATGCTCCATCATAAGGATAGACAACCAAATTGTAAATGAGACCAAATTCAATTTGTGTGTTTGCAATTTTGTTAGAATTAAGGGATGTGATTTTTCCTATCGGGCACCTGTAATATCACATCAATATATAAAGACTAGCCTAACCACTGTGCAGAAGATACTGCCTGTGCCCATAGGAATGAATTTGACTTTAGTCGCTCAATTGATGAAACAGCCCAAATTGAGAGAAATCTTAAAGGAAATTAGAGAAGGGGGGGAAAAGACTAATTACAATACACCATGACACAGAGACCATCAAAGGAGTTTTTAAAAGGCTTGAGGAACATTTGTCTCATCATTGGTGGGATGTGCTTTTCAGGTGGTCTCCGACAGCAACTGGTATACTAAATGCCTCAGTCCACCCTATAGTTGTGTTGCTTATTTTGGTTAGTATAAGTTTAGTTTTATCTGTTGTGATACTTGTTTGGAATTGGAGGATGCTATGATGAGTAGAAGCCTTAACTTCACTATCAAAGGCGTATGGCTTGGTCTTGAGAGACACTAGCTGTACGGCTTGGATAGATGAGGAAGACTAAATATTGAGTAAAGGAATTTACTCACTTTAAAGAAGAATTGGGGAATGAAACATTATTTTAAAAGAATTAAGGACTTTAGTTAAACTAGATATTGCTGAGGTAAGATAGATAAGCTTCCATTTGTTAACAGAAGCCGGATTTAAGGAACTAGTAAATCATGAAGCCTGTCAAACTATGTTTGTGCATTCTGACTGATCAATAGACTCCAAGAATACAATACAATCATAAATCAAACAGTCCTGGAAAAACAGGATTCAGTTGTCACGCAACACTAAAAGGTTAAAAAGTCAAAGCAAGGAAGACCCATCTTACTTCCTCATTTTGAGACCCTGCCCCATAAAAAAGACTACTGACCCATTTCAAAGAACAAACTATGCATGGTTAATAGCTTTTTGGCTAATTACCATATGAAGCAGGGAATGGGATGTACCAGAGTTATGAATATGCATTTGTGTTTTCGGTATTCAATACTCCTGTACATAAACAGACCCTGTGATCATCTGCAAATTGCGGGTGTGTATTTGGGAGCTCTCCCCACATGGTAATAAACATACACTTTCTAACTTTAATCTGTTAGAGAGTCTTTGTCTGTCATAGTTGAGTATGGGTATTAGATCAATATCCATATTTTTAATAATTCCGTTTGCTGTCCAATGAAACTATATTCTTTCGGAACTGTCTATAAAAGAGGATTTCAAAGAGTAAAGATCGCTTTCACTTGCTAACAAGCCTGAGAGTGTCTGAGTCATTTTTACCACCCATTCCTAATTAGAGTGATACATGTAGTAGTTTCATGTTCCTGTTGGGGGTTAGGTCTGTTCCTTTTTTATGCTAAAGAATTCTTCCCTCCCCCCCCCCTCCCTCCCCAAGTTACCAAGGAAACTAAATGTTGGATACTTAAGAGTACTTGACCAAAACAAAGAGGTGGCCAAAGCTCTGAGGGAGAAATAACAGGAGTTTGGGGCAGGAAAAGGACAGAGCTTGAGGCAGCTGGGCACTCTGGTTTTTCGGTGTTCCGGGAGAGAGAACAGCTGGGTTGCTGGTTGCTACAAGAGAAGTTCACTGTGGCCAAAGGGGTCCGCTCCTGGGAAATCTACCATCATCTGCTCGCCTTGGAATTCTGAACTCCTCTGCCGCCCTGCTGGAGCTGAGCCAGCCCTGCCCCACCATCGGCTTCTTCGGCACCGCTCCTCTTGCTACAGTGTGACCCTGCACCTCCCCCTGCCCTGCTGGGACATCCTGCCATCACAGCTACCAGCCTGGGACTTTCCTCTGTTCCAGCTTGGTGTTCTGAGAATTTCTGCAGGGGCACCAAGACTGAACTCCCCAGGGGTTTTGTAAAACAAAGCCCTCAAGGTTCTTGGTATTGTTTTGTTATTATTGTTGTTGTAGTTGGCTTTTTTTTTTTTGTTATACATACTAGTAAAGAACTGCTATTTCTATCCCCAAATCTTTGCCTGAAAGCCTCTAACTGCAAATTTATGATTGGAAAAGGGGGGGAGGGGTTTACATTCCCCATTCCAAGGGAGGCTCCAGCTTTCCCTGGCAGATACGTGTCTTCCCAAACCAAGACAGTTCGCCAATTCCTGTTTCCCAAAATTAGTGTAGTGGTTTAAGTGCCTACCAGAATCATTTACTCTTTTTCTGCTGTGAGATGGGATTATGAGAAAAGCAAAGCAGGCTCAAACTTAAAAGGTATAATGACAGGTGTCCTGGTTTAGGGCAAATTTGGGAGGAAACCTCCAAACGGGGGTTTCTCGGGAGAGAAAAACCTAAATGGCCCCTCCCCCAGTTGGTCCGGGAAAAGAACTTCCTCGGAGAAAAGTGGAAAAAACTATTTATTTAACAAACAAGCTGCCCACAAGCATAGGAATGAATAATATGAAACAATAAAACCTCTCGCTGGTCCAAAAAGAGATGGCAAAACTGAGAGAAGTCCTTGCCGTGTGTCAGGTCAGCTCTCTCAGTCTCTGATCAGTCTGGGTCCCCTTCGGTGCTGGTAAATGCCGAGATCCAGGCCCGGGTGGGCCACAGGTGCAGTCCCTGGTGCTCCCCTGGGTTTTCAGTCCAGAGCAGATTTAAACAGTTCCAAGAAAAAAGAAAAGGAAAACAAAAAAAGTCCAGGAAGCTTTTTGCCTCAGCTAGCTAGACTAACTAAACGAAAAAGAAGGGGAAAAAAAAACCTCTCTCGTCCCTGTCCGCACATCCGACGAACAAGTGAGTAGGAGTGAAAAAAAAAAAAAAGTTTTCCCAAAACAAACTGTGCGCGTCTTCTTCTCTGCTCCTCTCAGAATCAGTCTTAAAGGTACAGAACACACACAGCACAGACAGAACAGACGATTGGTGATACAGGCATCATAGTCACCCTAGGACAAAGTTAACAAAACTACAATAGAGAAAAAATAATAAGAATCAGAAAAAAACCTTCAAAACACTTCCCTCTCCCCCAACAGCTGCTTTTCTGTCTCACAGACAATGTATAAAGACAAAACTCGGAACTCTAGGTCAGTACCACTTATAAAATAGTCTTTCATCAGTCTATTTAGAGAGAGAGAGAAGTCTTTTAGTCTGTTATGGTAACTTTCCACAAGAATGAACAGTCCGCTTGTGGCTTTTAACTCTCACAAAAACAGGTGGCCAGTAAAATCTGCAGTTGCGAAAACCCTCCCATATCTTGCAGCCTTTCCCACAGCTGTATATAGGCCATGAAGTTCATTGGGATATCATTTTAAAGATGAACAGTTCCAAATACAAAGGATTTTCTTCATCCGTCTTTAAAATCATCTCCATCTCAAGAAACAGAGGTCGTTTTATTTCCCTGGGGGCAGAAGGCTTCATATCACTTTCTATTTATCTTTCTCTATTCAAGTTTCTCATAAGATCACAGCTACTTCAATATTTACTTAGTCCAACGGAAATACCTTTGCTCAAATCTACAATCTGACTACTCTCATCATCTCCCCAATGCATATTTTTCCACAGTTTAAAGGGATATTCTAGCATATTACAGTCTGTTACCAGGGCTCACAAAAGACTTTCAGCCCAAAAACCAAGACATCATCTCTATCTCCTCATCTAAGATGTCAGTCTTTCACCGACCCTGATATCTTCATATTGTTGTGAATAACCTCCGTGTATTAATTTGTGCCTGAGAAATAATGGATTTTAAAAGCAGGGAAAAACAGTTCACAGAGAACTCCGAGACGAGGGGGCAGATTGGGGGAAGATTTAGGTGATCAGCACATGAATGGCTTACCTCATTTATAACAGTTGGTGACCCCGATGTGATTCAATCATGGATTTTTTCACGGGTACAACACGTTGCTTGGAGGTGCCCTGCTAATTTTAGCGGCATGACAGCGCGGGAAAACCCCGTGAGACCGATTGTAACACAAACAAGTTTTTGATAAAGGGGAGGACTCAAGTCCAAATCACAGGTTGAGAACTCGGAGGGAGCCCAGGAGAAGCGGCTGTCCCTGAACCGCGGTTAAACTTTTTCACTTGCAAAATTCTACGTGCACGAAGAGCCCACGAAGAAAAGGAACTGTAAGTATTCGTGGTTGAGTGAGGTGTGTAAGAGACGTGAAATTTTTCATGAACACGAGTGTGGCCCTCGAAATCACACTTCCGTCCTCCCGCGAGGGAAATGGTCGGTTGAAAGGGAAGCGAACAGATTCGGAAAAATAACATTCCTTACATTCGGCAACTTCTGGGCCAGGGGAGGCTCAGCGGGTCGGCCACGGGGAACTAAAAGGGAAGTGTATGTCCTTGCGAATTCGGGACCGGTAAACCTTTTAGTTTGCCGGGTGGGGAAGCCCCGGGAAAAACTTACCGAGAGGGTCAGGGGAAGTCCCCTTCAGAAAACCCACAGACAGCTCGCTGGAGGGCCAGTAAGCTGGGGATACTGATCAGCTGGTAAGTAAAAAGGAAAGAGAATAATAGCCCCAAGGGCACAGGGGCAAGAGGCCAAGCGCAGCCAGGAAAGGAAGAAGGTAAGTCAGAAAATTGTAATATGGGTCAGGAGAACAGTAAGACCCTGGAAAAGGGCAAAGAAACTAATGGACCCAAGCAGGAGGACAATATACTGGAAATACCGAGGGAAAGCCCACTGGGGTGGATGTTAGAAAATTGTGCAGATTGTCCTCAGAGGAGGAGACTGTCTAAGGAAATGATGGTATATTATTGCATAGAAGTTTGGGGAGGAAAGGAAATTAGAAAGCACCTAGTCTGGCCTGTTTCGGGACATTTGAACCGTGGGTTGGCAGAGCTTTAAATAAATTCATGGTCAAGGAAAGACCAGAGGACTGGGAGGAGAAACGATATGCAGAGGTTTGGGAACCTCGAGCGGGGCTGTACCCCATAAAGATAAAAAAGGAAGCTAGTGATCGGAGCGAGAGATGGGATCCCCTGGACAACCTCCCACCCCCATTCCTACCCGCCACCACTGCCCCCTCCCTTGCTCCCCCGGTCCAGGGACCACAGCCTATGCAGACACCAGTCTCTCCGGTCTCTCCCCAGGGGGCTTCGGCTCCTCCACTGCCGCAAGAAGTAACGACCCCTCCCCCGACTGGTGGGACGGCAGCCTCCCTGTTAACCCCTCCTTTCCCCACTGGGGCTCTGTCACAGCCACAGGCGACGGGATTCCCCCTACCTCAGACAGGTCCCCCGCCCCCATTTCCCTTACCTTCCACATCCACGGACACTCCCACGTTGCCCGCGCCCGCTTTTGTTCCACCACCCACTTCCTCAGAAACACGGTCTCAGACTCTGCCTCAGACAGGGACAGAGAAGCTATCGCCCCATACCAGAGTCATATACTCGCCCCCACGAACAAGACGCCGAGCTAAGAGGCTCGATAACGATGGGAGCGAGAGTGAGGACAATGGCCATCATCTCCTTCTGCTCAGGGAAGTTCCTATGGCGCCGGGGGTTATAAGTTACGTAAATGTCCCTATTAACACAGGAGATGTGAGAGCTTTTAAGAAGGAAATGGGAAAACTTATGGATGATCCCCTCGGAGTAGCTGAGAGATTAGACGAGTTCCTTGACACTAGTATGTACAGTTATGAGGACCTCGCCTTGATAATGAGGTCATTGTTTAACACCGAGGAAAGAGATATGATCAGGCATGCAGGTATTTGGGATTGGGAACGCCAGAATCCCCAAGGAGGCAGGGGGGAGCAGAAATGACCAAGCCACAATCCTAGGTGGAACGCTCAGACCGAGGAAGGTCAATGTAATATGATTGATTTAAGGAATATAATAATTCAGGGTATTCGGGAAGCTGTACCTCAGGGGAAAAACCTTAGCAAGGTTTTTGGGGAATGTCAGGGGAAGGAGGAAACTCTGAGTGAATGGCTGGAGCGCCTGAGGAGGGGTTTGCAAATCTATTCTGGCACTGACCCTGACTCCCCCATAGGGGAGGTCTTGTTAAAAACTCAGTTTGTGGCAAAATCTTGGGAAGATATAAGGAGGAAGTTAGAAAAGATAGAAAATTGGCAGGAGAAGGAATTGCAGTAGCTTTTGAGGGAAGTCCAAAAGGTATATATGAGGAGGGAAGAATAGAAACAGAAGGTACAGGCTAGAGTGCTTGTAGCGGCGGTTAGGGAGGCAGAGAAACAGGAACAGACCCAAGCTCGGGTAAAGCCTGCTCAGGCCAGTGCCAGTAAAAGGAGGACTTCGGTCCCCCTCGGTAAGTACCCCTGAGGTACCAAGGAGGACATACAATGCTATTGCAAAAAGAAGGGGCATGTGAAGAGAGATTGTCCTAAGAGAATAAAGGATGAGCAAATTTTCCAAGACTAGGGGCGTCAGGGGCTTTACCTTTTGGGCACCAGAACATCTAAGGAGCCCTTGATAACCCTGAAAATAGGTCCCCAAGGAGAAGAAGTAACCTTCTTGCTTGACACAGGGGCAGAAAGATCCACATGACAGAAATTACCTACTGGATGTAACAAAAGTAAGGAAATGGTACTGGTTATTGGGGCAAAGGGAGAGCCTTTCAAAGTGCCAGTAATAAAGGATGTAGTGATTGAATCAAAAACTAAGATATGTTTGGGAGACTTGCTATTAGTAGAGGAAGCTGACTATAATCTCTTGGGGAGGGATTTGATTGTGGCATTGGAAATTAACTTGATAGTCAAAAACTCACAACTAATGGTTAGCTTATACAAACTAACAACGGTAGATGAAGGAAAAATAGATTCGAGGGTATGGTATACCCCCGGGGAAGCTGGAAAATTGGAAATAGAACCAACTCAAATAGAAATAGAAAACCCTGAAAGCCCAATTAGGGTCAAACAATACCCCATCCCGATGGAGGGAAAAAGAGGATTAAAGCCTATCATAGATGATTTAGTAAAAAAGGGGACGTTGGAACCTTGCATGTCCAGACACAATACCCCTATTTTGGCTATCAGGAAAACAGACGGAAGCTACAGGTTGGTACAGGATCTCCAAGCGGTTAACGCGAAAACTCGGACAAAATTTCCTGTGGTAGCAAACCCTTATACCCTTTTGAATCAAGTCTCACCTGAGGACACCTGGTACAGTGTGATAGATTTAAAGGATGCCTTTTGGACTTGCCCTCTGGCAGAGGATAGCCAAGACTATTTTGCCTTTCAATGGGAGGATCCTAAAACACATCAGAATCAACAATCAACAACTCCGGTGGACATCCCTTCCCCAGGGGTTTGTGGATTTGCCGAATTTATTTGGACAGGCTTTGGAACATTTATTAAGTCAGTTCACTCCAATCGAGGGGACTAAACTGTTGCAGTATGTGGATGATTTGCTGGTGGCAGGACCAACGGAGGAAGGCGTGAGGTCATGTACGATTGAGCTGCTAAACTTCCTGGGAGGTAAGGGACTCAAGGTCTCAAAATCTAAGCTTCAGTTTACGGAACCAGATGTGAAATACTTGGGACATTGGCTCGTGGAAGGTAAAAAGAAGTTGGAACCCAAACGGGTAGCGGGCATTGTGGCACTTCCCGGTCCTTGGACTAAAAGGGAAATCAGGCAAGTTCTGGGGCTTTTTGGATATTGTAGGCAGTGGATTGAAGGGTACAGGGAAAAGGTGAAATTTCTGTACGAGAAACTAACCACTGATAGATTAAAATGGACAGAAGGGGATGACAAGGAATTTCAGGAATTGAAGGATTTATTGATATCCGCCCAGGTACTCAGTCTCCCCGACGTCAAGAGACCATTTCAGCTGTTTGTGAATATCAATAACCATACTGCCCACGGAGTCCTTACTCAGGACTGGGCTGGAGACAAAAAACCGGTTGGTTATGTATCCAAGCTGCTCGACCCGGTAAGTCGGGGATGGCCATCGTGTTTGCAGGCAATTGTAGCAGTTGCTTTGCTGGTAGAGGAGGCTAGAAAAGTGACTTTTGGAGCTCCATTGGTAGTATATTCCCCTCACAATGTAAGGGGAATTCTCCAGCAAAAGGCAGATAAATGGTTGACAGATGCAAGTCTCCTTAAATATGAGGCTATATTGATACATTCTCAGGAGTTGGAGTTGCGAATAACCTCAGCCCAAAATCCAGCTCAATTCCTATTCGGGGAGGTCTTGGAAGGGATCTCCCACGACTGTACTGAAATTATAGAAGTGCAAACAAAAATAAGATCTGACCTGGTGGAAGAGGAACTGGAGGAGGGAGAAAAATGGTTCGTAGATGGTTCATCCAGGGTGGTAGAAGGGAAAAGGAAGTCGGGATATGCTATTGTGGATGGCAAAACTGGAAAGGTAGTGGAATCTGTACCTCTCAACCCAGGTTGGACCACCCAGGCTTGTGAATTATATGCAGTGTTACAAGCCCTAAAAGGATTGAAAGGAAGGAAGGGGACTATCTTTACTGATTCTAAATATACTTTTGGGGTGGTACATATATTTGGAAAAATCTGGGAAGAAAGGGGATTGATCAGCTCCCGTGGGAAGTGTTTGGTGCATGGGGAAATAATAAAACAGATTCTGGAAGCTGTTAGAGGACCCGAAGCCATTTCTATTGTGCATGTTAAGGGTCATCAGGCAGGGAGACAGTTCAGAACCAGAAGAAATCATTGGGCTGATTCAGAAGCAAAAAGGGTGGCTTTAATGTTAGTAAGTACTCCAGAGATAGAGGAGGGGGAGCCCCCGGAGTATGTACCCCAACCAACGGCTGAAGAAATAGCTGGGTATGAGAAAATAGGAGTCAAATTGGAAGAAAACAGGTGGAGGTTACCAGACGGGATAGAATTATTACCCAAAGAATACACAAGGAAAATTCTAAAAAGATTGCACCAACAAACGCATTGGGGGGCACGAGCATTGGCAGAGCAATTCCTGAGATTTTTTGGATGTAAAGGGACATATGAATTAGCCAAACAGGAAGTACAAGGATGTCTCACTTGTCAAAAAGTAAATCGGGCAAGATCTAAGCAGGCACTTTTGGGAGGGTGGCCCTTGGCATGTCACCCCTTTGAAAGGGTCCAGGTAGATTTTACTGAATTACCTAAAGTAGGGAGATACAAGTATTTATTGGTAATGGTAGATAAATTAACTCATTGGGTGGAGGCTTTCCCCTGTGTGCGAGCCACAGCTCACACGGTGTCTAAAATATTACTGGAGGAAATTATCCCTAGATTTGGGATAATTCATCATATTGACTCAGACCAAGGTACACATTTCACTTCTAAAATTATTAAATTAATCATAGATACTTTAGGAATCAGGTGGAGCTTCCACACCCCTTGGCACCCTCAAAGTTCCGGACAAGTAGAAAGGATGAATCAAACATTAAAGGCAGAATTATCGAAACTGATGTTGGAAACAAAACTGTCATGGGTAAAGTGTCTCCCCTTGGCGCTTTTAAATATAAGGACTATGCCACACTCTGAGACCAGGATTTCTCCTTTTGAAATGCTATATGGAATGCCATACCAGCATGGGATGCCTGTGAGACACCCTATTCTAGAGGAAGGACTGATACAACCATATCTAGTCGCCTTGAATAAACACATACAAGAACTGCGAAAACGGAATGGTAACTCAAAGCACATCATTGGGGTTCCCTATCCACCAGATCCAACCTGGTGATGAAGTGCTAATCAGATCCTGGAAGGAGATTTCGCTGGCTCCTCACTGGGAGGGTCCTTTTCTTGTCCTTCTTACCACAGATATAGCTATTCGCACCGCCGAAAAAGGGTGGACTCACGCTTCGCGAGTAAAAAAGGTGAAACTCAGAAAAGAGGATCCTGAGTGGAAAGTGACCTCTGCACCAGGAGACCTCCAGATAAAACTACAGCACAGAAACAAATGAAAAATTTGGAGCAGATAAGTTGTGAAATACCTGATTGTGATTGTTTTCCTTTTGTGCATTTTGAGTGTGTATTCTGCCACGAGATTTGTGTAGTGCATTGTCGGGAGGGGAGAAGACCAGATAGTTATTGCTATAAGTGTTACCGAGAGGAGCTGAAACAAACTAACCTAGCTCTAAACGCTGCTCATAGCCTGGGTTTGATAGAAAGGGGATCATACGAGTGGGCGTTAATTATTGACACTGGGGTTCATGGCAAGCTCCACACTAAAGCAAAAATACTGGAGGTCGAGTGCCGAAGAACCAATAAGGTTCCCTGTATGTCAGACCCGGTCAAACTCAGAAGGTGGGACATATACAAAAGGAGGTTCGAGGTTCGGGCAAGCTACATTCCTGAAGAATATCCTTGCTGCCGCGAAGATGCATTTCCCTGCTGTTGGCTGCACCCCAATGGGCAGAGGCAAAGGCAGAGGGATATACCTGTGGATAGCCCTGCTAGTCCTGAACCTCGTGATCCGTAAAGCAGCGGGGGAACTCACCCCAGACCCGACCCGTTCGCCTCCGGAGGGCAAGAGGAAGGATGCTGACAATGTTTATTGTTTGTCCATAGGGGGCAGAACTCCCCTGAGGAATTCCAGTCCGATTGCCTGTCTGAGGAGGGTTACTGCACATACAAAGGCACTGTATACCAAATTTGCAAAACCAAAGAAAAAATCATTTGTTTTGATATGGGAGCAGAACCTGGAGCTAGGAAAGTGGCTATTCACTCCTCTCACGAATTAACTAAGAGGGAAATAAAGAAATAACTCCAATTCCAGTCTGTTCACAGTGCAATCAAACGGTATGGATTGGAGGAAAAACTTCCTCTGTTTTTGTAGGATATCATCAGGTAAAAGATGTATGCTATGATAAAAGACAATTAGAAATGTGTGTTATGGGGGGAAAAACTAACTGCGTAGGTAAAAATCTTAAGTATAATGATCCTCCGGTTGGGATTGAACCCATAATTTTGACCTATTAGATAACAATGATGATAGAATCTGCTTACAGTATGGCAAGACCTTTTGTTTTTCCAAGGATAAAGAAGGATCAGACCCCGAGACAAAATTAAAACAGGAGCGATTCAAATCCCTCAGTGAGTACTATGATCAATTGGAAAAACAATACGGGGGAATGGGGTTTGCCGGCTTCTACAAAAAATTTATTCATAATAAGACTTCAAGCCACAGTGGAAAGAGTTTTAAATCACACCTCAGATACATTGGAATTATTGGCCAGACAACACACCCAAATGAGAGCATATGTCTACCAAAACAGGGTAGCATTAAATTACTTATTGGCTGAAAAGGGAGGTATGTGTGGAAAATTCAATGGGTCAGAATGCTATATCGAAATTGATGATTATGGAAAAACTATTAGAGGTCTAGCTGTAGAGATAAGAAAGGTGGCTCATGTCCCCATCCAGAAATGGGACATCGTCTTAAACGCCTCCTGGTGGGAACAGATTTTTGGGAGTGGAGCCTGGTGGAAAGAGGTAGCTTTCTTCACTGTATGCATAATATTTCTGCTCTGTCTGATACCTTGTTTTATCAAGCTCATCCACTCTGTCATTCAAGGTATGCAATTAACTGCTTTGCCCACCGACCCCAAGTTAGCGTCAAAGAAAAACAGCCAACCCCTGACTTCAGAATTATTACCCTTAAAGGAAAAGGAAAAAACAAATAAAGCTGCCAGTCTTGGAGAAATTTGAGAAGGAGGTAAAGATTAGAAAGGATTATGAGGAATATTGTGAAACCTCCCAAAACGACAGGGAGGAGTCTGATAGATGGGAAAGTATGTAATCTCTAACTCTTGTGTTTCTTCTTGGTGGAGGGGAACATTTTTTTTTGACTTTTTAGAAGTAGGTAAGAGGGTTTCCTTGATGTAACCAATTCACCCATGGGCCCAAATTAATACGAGCATCTAAAAAGGGTGAGGATTTGTTGTGAATAACCTCCGTGTATTAATTTGTGCCTGAGAAATAAAGGATTTTAAAAGCAGGGAAAAACAGTTCACAGAGAAACTCTGAGACAGGGGGCAGATTGGGGGAAGATTTAGGTGATCAGCACGTGAATGGATGTGGCTCCTCTGGAATTGGGCCAGCAAGTATGCCTAATGACCGAAAACATCTGCAATGGTCACCCAGACATCTATTCTGTTTTCCCAATGGTCACCCAGACATCTATTCTGTTTCCCTGAAAACCCACTCAGAAAAATCAGAATCCCAAAAGGAGACCGATGAATATCAATAGTTGGACAACTGGACAAAGGAAAACCCTGCCTCGGGGGAACTAAAAAGTATAAAAACTGGGCTTTTGGTGGTGGGATTTCGGTGAACGAAGGGGAGGCAAGGTGCGATAGAGGCCTGTCTCGTGTTCACTCTGTTCGACTCCCGGGATCGAATTGATCTTTATCGTGGCTGTGATTTTTTTGATTCGTTTCCGTACTCGCTGTCACACGAAAATAAAATTTATTTTTTATTATTATAATTTGGCTCACCTCGTTTATAACAATATTGTCTCATTACATGCCCCACTCTGGCTTTCCTAAAACTCAGAGAAAGGTTAGTGCTTTACAAGTTTAATCTCTGCAGTGAAAGAGTTAAATTCTTGCCCCAGTCTCTCTCTTAGGCTGTGGCTCATGATGTTAGATTTCAAAGCTGAGCTGATGGGGGGGGGCTCGGGAACTTCGACCAGGATCTTAGTAGCTAGGTAGGGTAGGCTGATGGATGCCTCCCCCCACCCCTCGGTCTCATTGGGGTGGGCCTGGCCCAGCTCAGGCTCAGAGCTGCTCCTGGGGGCCCAGGGGACATCTCCCTCGCCCACCCTGCAGCCGGGCAGGCCTTAAGGTCGGCTAGATGTTAGTAGCTGTGGCTTCCCCCAGCCAGGAGCTGCCTAGGCCCTGGGGCCCAGACCAGGCCCAGCCCCACCAGCACAGTGGAGCAGTGGGGGCCTGGCCTGGCCTTGCCCAATGCATGGAGTGGGCCAGGCTGGTCATTACCTGCTGGCAGGCTGGAGGGCAAAGAGGGAAATTCCTGAGATTCTCTGATTTTTAACCTCTGTAGTCCAGGGGCATTTCTAACTCTCTAATTGGTCAATTAAGCTGTCAACATTTTGCTATAACTTCCTTGGAAAAAATCACTTCCATGCTAAACCAGCATACTTTGGTAGCAGGGGAGGGGGGGGCTACAGGAGTGCCTTCTGTTAGGAGCTGCTAGAAGCTTCCTCGATGTCTGGCAGAGCCAAGCCCTGCTAGCTCCAAAGATGGACTTGCTGCTGGTCAAGGTTGGGCCAATTAGAAATGGTGGTAACACCTCTGTTATAACATATTTAGGAAGAAAGAAAAAATGTTATTGCGCAGTTGCAATTGCAGGCAAGAGAATATGTGAGAGGAACAACTCTCCAGACACCAAGGTCAGTGGAGAAGGAGGGGGAGGAGGTGCTCCAGGTGCCAGAGCTGAGATTCCTTTGCAGACTGAAGTGAAGACCATGGTGAAGCAGGCGGTCCCCCTGCAGCTCATGGAGGACCACGGGGATGCAGAGATCCACCTGCAGCCTGTGGAGGAGACCCACACTGGAGCAGGTGGAACCCTGGGAGGAGGCTGTGACTCCGTGGGAGGCCCGTGGAGAAAGGAGCCCACATTGAAGCAGCTTGTCCTTGAAGGACTTACTTTGTGGAAGAGTCACCCATGCTGCAGCAGTTTTGGGAGGACTTGCCCATAGGATGGACTCACATTGCAGCAGTTCATGAAGATCTGTTGCTCACTAGATGGACTCACATTGGAGAACTTCATGGAGAATTGTTTCCCATAGGATGGATCCCGTGCTGGAGCAGGGGAAGGACTCCTCTCCCCGAGCAGCATGAGAAAAAATGGCTGAACTGACCATTTCCTGTTTCCCTGTGCTGCTGGGATTTTATTAGTAATAAATTCACTTTGTACCTCTAAGTCGAGCCTGTTTTGCCCTTGACGGTATTTGGTGAGTGATCTCTTCTGGTCCTTATCTCAACTCATAAATCCTTTATAATTTTTTCTGCCCATTCCAGCTGTGGAGGGGCTTTGGTGGGTGTCGTGGCTTGACACTGGCCAAATGCCAGGCACCCACAAAAGCTGCTGGCTCACTCTCCCCTGCCACAGCTGGGCAGAGGAGAGAGAAAATTAACAAAGGATTCCTGAGTTGAGATAAAGACCAGGAGAAAAATACTCCAAGAGCAAAACAGGCTCGGCTTAGAGGTACAAAGTGAATTTATTACTAACAAAATCAGAGCAGGGTAATGAGAAGTCAAATAAGCCCCTAAAAACACCTTTCCCCCCCCCAACCTCTCCCTCCTTGCCACTGACAGTGCAGGGACACAGAGCATGGGGGTGTAACGCAATGGGATCGTGGGGAGGGAGACAGAAATCATGACTCGTGTCCTTTTGATCATGATACAAACAGCTTGGTTTTATTGTTCAGAACTCCCTTATATAGGAAGTTCAAAACTCCTGGCTCTAGACACTGATTGGTCTGAGTCTTAGCCCCGCCCAGCTCCTTGACCAGTGATAAGTCTGCTCTCTGGACTCACTGATTGGCTGAGGTCTCTTTACAAGTTCTTTCATTTACTAAGGGACTTAGAGAACAATACAGGTCAGCCAAACTGGATTTGGCTTGAGCAGATTTATTTTGCCTTAGCTAAAGACTAGATGTGACAACTCATCCTTTCAGTTATAATTTAAAAGTAAAAGTGTTCTTTGTTTTCCTTCTGGCAGGCACCTTGCAGATAGGACGACAAAGACAGTATGAATTTAATTTGAATGAGGCCTTTTACTCATTTCGATAAACTTAGTTCCCTTACCTAGTGATGTGTCCTTTGTTTCACTGGAGCTCTAGCATTCACATCTAGGAGCTGTTAGGCAAAATCCACTAATATCACAGTCTTTCAGGGTAGCATGTCACAGGTTAATTGCTTACAAGTTACAAGTTACAACACTAGAAAACAGTAAGCAATTTAACTTAAGACAATTTCAATCAAAATACACTTCTTTCTGCCTCTGATGTCTCTCAAATATTTGAGTCTTGGAGTTCAAGTAAGGTGGTGGGTAAATTGTCTTACTATTGACAATCTTTTACTTAGAAAAACATAAGAACATTAGAGCACCTAAGACTTGAGGGGGGTGTATACCCACCCTACACTTTTCACCTTTCTTTGTTTTAACAATTAGAACAGGAACAAAATGTGTTTTTGAACAAAATTAACAAGATGAAACTTAAACTGCCTATATGCTCTACCATTACTCAGGGTCTGCTACTGCTGAAGGGCCTCTATCCCAATGATGACTTGAAGAGCCTCTTCTGGATGAAGCCCCTCATGTTTATCTCAAAGGGAAAAGGGTTCAGCTTCTGTAAAGCCAAATCAGCTAGTCAAAGTGAGTTGCTTTCATTTTTAACACAGAAACACCTGGGTTTGATACTTTTCCTGCCAGTCAAGGCCATAGCCTGGCCAGGACTAAGACCTAGACTGGGAGGGCTTGATGGCATACTTCTCTCACCAGTCAAAGCCACAGCTTGGCCAGAGCTGAGACTTAGACTGGGTGGGCTTCCCTATCATAGCTTTAAAATAAATCTTTTAGCAATACCTCACAAAACAGTTGGCTTTGTCATCTAACTAAATAATCAATAGTATTATAAAGAGCTTAAAAATAACTGCAACTATGCACACACATATACACAACTCTTTTCAAAGCACTATTCACCTTTTTCATCAAAAACAAATTAATTTAAAAACATCAAAGGAAACATTTCTGTCCTTTGTATCATTGAAATGAAATGCAAAATGTTACTGCTAATCTTGCTGTCCAAAATACCTTTAAAATAAAGTTAACAAGATGTTAAAGAAAACTCTACGAAGTAGTGAAAAGCATATGCGCTTTTTCTCTATAACTTTGGGACTTCACTTTTGAAAAGTTGCTAAGCTTCTATATTGACGGGATAGATTAAATTGATAATAAGGGGCAGTATCTCTGCAACATAGGACAACTGTTTATAGAAGATCTATAATTGTGAAATATTAGTAATATGTTTGGAATAGAGATATTAACACTGTAAGGTGGGGAAGTCTAGGTGAATATAAAAATCAAGGTTATATTTTGGGTTGAAAATATGAAAGCATGTGATTTAGTATTTTAGGGATAGTAGTGACAGACTTGCTATATTTAGAAATCTGCTTTTTGACTTTAACAGGAGTTGGCATGACTGAAATATGAAAGGCGGTGTGGTGGTTTAGCTTGGATGTGAGGGTTTAGTTTATTTTTTAAAAGAAGTTATAGCATAGATTGACAGCTTGGCTGACGAATGAGTGTTGTCTATGCTATTGGAGAGCACTGCCTGACTGCTGACTGCCTGTGGGAGAGCTGCTTGGGCTGGCAGTATTTTCTTTCCCCCCCCCACCCCGTCATGCCGATGGGGCGATGGGGAAAGGAGGACTGCAGATTGGCAGTGCTGGCTTTGCATCAGGGGCTGCAGTGGCTGTGCTCTTGGCTTGACTGCCCGAGCCTTTAGTTTGAGGGAGGAGAGAATCTCGAGAATTTTTTTTGGAGTTCCAGGGAGCTGATCTAAGTTTCAGTTGTTTTGGATTTGATTAGGGGTGGGGGAGGGTTATTTATTAGCATTCTTGAGCATGCTCTCTTTTTGTTTTACTATTACTTGCGGCCTTGAAGTTCTGGGAGTCAGCTGAAGAAGAAAAAAAAGACTCTGGGCAACAACATTAACTTTTTTTTTCTTCTATAGAAGACAGAGTGATTTAAAATGTAGAGACACAGCATGAAATAAAGTTAGCAAAAGAACTGATACAGACTATTTGAAGAAGGGATGGAGGAAGTGGACATTTCTGACCAGACTTCTCTGGATGTGAACTACAGAGAAATAGACTTTCTTGTAACATCATAATGCTATTTGAGGGAATGCAAGTTCTACCCAAAAGGTTGTGTGTACTGATATAAATGAGATTTACTTGAGAATTTTGAATAAAGTAAGTTCCCGGCTCTTGGGATAAAAATAAGGAGGTTTCAGCCTTTGAGACGAAGATGATTTTAAAGAAGTGATTTTGATACTCTGGCTTTTGGTCATAAAAGGAGGTGTCTATTTCTTTTGAGATAGAGACGATTTTAGAGATAAAAAAAGGCACCCTTGTTTTATACTAGAAGAAGCATTCTTAAAACAGTCCCCCAAATATACAAAAGCCCATAAGCAGCTTGAAAAACTGTTAAAGAAGTAAAACTGCACAGAATCTGCAAAATTCCAAGCCGTTGCAGATTTGTGACATTGAAAGCCACCAAACCTTTTCTCATAGCATCTATCTCCATAAACTCTAAAAAAACTCCTCTCCCAAAGTAATAAAAAATTGTGTTTAAATAGTTGCAACTGACTGAAAATCAGTTTTCTCTCTATGTTGAGTAAGAAAGTAAACAGTTTATAGTAAGAAAGTGTTTGAAAGTTTCATTTTCCTTTCTTTTTTTTCCTTAGTGTACATTAATAAAATCTATCTGTTTTAAGTTAAGCCTGTTTTGTCTTTTTCTCCCAAAATTGATCTCCCGGTTAGCAAACAAAATTCAGCAAACAAAACCACCACATAAATAGTGCTGTGACTCAAATAAACAAACCAAAACCACAACAGGTGGTTGTCAGTAATTTTTAGCATGAAAATGCTTTGTTGAAATTCTGTAACTGAAATTGTATGATTTTTGGAAGAGGAAAAAATCTTGGTGTTTCCATTTTTCTTTGGAGGGTAAAAACCACATGCAAATTATTATGAGTTTTATACAGAAGAAATTATCAAATTTTTTGGTGGGCGGTGTACGTGGCATCTTTGCTGCCATCTCTGTATTCTGCTCAGCTTCTGACCACCCCAGCAAGTCTGAAACAATTTTCCAGGGCTTTATAACATTTAGTCCGTGGTTCTCAGACCATGCCAGCAGGGCTAGCAATCCCCATTTAGGTAAAAGGAGAATCAATACCTTGACGATGAGGTTTTCTTCCAGTGATATCCATCTTGCCATGTTTTCAGCAGGGTTTTTTACTATTTTTTCAGCTTTTCACTTTTGTTCTTCTAGCTCTCACACCAACTCATTTTTCATCTTTTGCAGCTTCTCATTTTTCAGCTTTTCCAGCTTTGCCAGCTCTCAAGCCACATGTATTTTTAAACAGTCTTATGGGCTGTTCTGTCTCCCTTCGCTCTCTGGCAGGATGGCTGTCATCTTCACACAGTGGGACCACGTGTAACGCGATGGGGTCGTGGGTAGGGAGACAGAAATCATGACTTGTGTCCTCTTGATCATGAGACAAACAGTCGGTTTTATTGTTTGAAACCTTCTCATAGAGGAAGTTCAAAACTCCCAGCTCTAGACACTGATTGGTCTGAGTCTTAGCTCCACTGAGCTCCTTGACCAGTGATATGTATGCTCTCTAGACTCACTGATTGGCTGAGGTCTCTGCAGGAATTCTCTTATTCACCTAGGGACTTCTAGAACAACCCAGGTCAGCTGAACTGGATTTGCTTTGAGCAGATTTATTTTATCTTAGCTAAAGACTAGCTGTGACATGGAGGATTTGGTCAGTTCATCACCTGAGATTTTCCTTTGCTGCTCAGGGAGAGGAGTCTGTGGGGTGTGGGGTGGGGTCCCTCCCATGGAAGACAGTATTGTAGTAGAATTTCTCAGAGAGCAAAGACATGATTTATATTTGGATTGAGATTTGAGCTACCCCAGCCTGGGCCCCAGATTCAGGCCTGTGAAGCCTATGGCACAGTTAGAAAGTTATGTGGCGCAGTTAAAAATTATGTTAAGGTATTAGCGTAGGACAGTGGTTTTTCTAGGTATTAATAGGTATAGTTTGTAGTGTGAACAGTTTAGCCACCTTAAGAATGAGATAAACAATGTCTGTTTGCATTTTTCCTTGTGCTGTATACCAATGAGAAAATACCTGCAATTGTAAACTATATTGAAGTGTATATAACCTGCCATTTTAGGCAGAATAAAGGGAGAACATATGATTAGCCAAATTGGCTGGATCTGCGTTGCTCTGTCCAGCTTCCCATGTATTTAAGAAGTTCTCTGCTTTACAGTTCTCCATAAACTTCTCCAGCGTGGGCCCAAATCTCAAAGGCAGTAGTCCTACTGCACCTGCTGCAACTTGAATCTCTCCCACGGGCACACAGTCCTCCCAAAACCACTGTGGCCTGGGTCCCTCTTCCATGGCGTGCAGTCCTCCAAGGACAGGCTTCTCGCCTGGAAGCAGGGGAGCCCCTCTCTCCACCAGGTCTTCCACTGGATTACAGCCTCCTCCAGGCATCCACATGCTCCATCGTGAGCACCTCCCCCATGGGTTGCAAGTGGATTTCTGCATCCCCTGTGGACCTCCATGGGCCACAGGGGGACAACCAGCTTTACCATGGTCTTCACCATGGCCTTCAGAGGAATCTTGGCTCTGACACCTGGGGCACCTCCTCCCCCTCCTTCTTCACTTACCTTGGTGTCTCCATGTTGTTTACCTCACATGTCCCCACCTCCTCCTCTTCTCTAGCTAGAAAAAAACTCTGTCCACTTTGTTTTGATTTTCTTAAGTATGTTATCACAGAGGTGTTACCAACATCTCTAATTATCCCAGCCTTGTCCAGCAGCATGTCAATCTTCAGAGCCATCAGGGATTGGCTCTGCCAGACATGGTGGAAGCTTCTAGCAGCTTCTCAAAGAAGCCACATCTGTGGCCCCCCTGCTACTAAAAAAACAGGCCATGCAAAACCAAAATAATGGATACCTGGCATCTAGCCAGCATCAAGCCACTACAGCTTCACTAAGGGCAAATCATGGAAAAGATTATTCTGGGAAGGACTGTGTCCTGGGGTGACATGATGTTTGTATCCCAATCATCTGGTTGGGTCTGGGAGCTGGGGGAGGGGAGAGGCGCACAGTTTGTTTTTAGAAACTGTCCTCGCCGGCTGGCCTTGAGAGTTGAATTCAGCACACACGGAGAGGTTTGTTTCAGTAGTTAGTTAGTTAGCATAGCTAGCAGCAGGAGGAGACGCTTCACTTTCTTTTTTTCCTTCTCCTCCTGTTTTTTTTTTCCTTTTTCTTTCCTGGTTTTTTTTTTTCCTTTTTTTTCACCTTTCCTTGGAACTGTTAAAAATCTTTCTGGACTGAGGACCCGGAGGAGCGCTGTGGGGGCTTGCATCTGGAACCCACCAAGATCTGCGCAGCAATGCTTCCCAGCACCGGAGGAACAGAGACAGAGCAATCACCTACAGGACGGACTTCTTTCCTAAATCTGTCATCTCTCCAGAGCAGCACGAAGTTCCTATCATCAGGTATTGTTCAATTTATTGTGCCAGGGAGTGCTTTGCCTGTTTAATAAACAGGGTTCTTTCCACTTCTCTCTGAGGAGGTTTCTTTTTCCCAAACCAGTTAGGGGGGAGGGGAGGGAGTGCCCCTTAGGAGGTTTCCTCCCAGATTTGCCCTAAAACCACAACAGACTGAAAAATACCTGAAGGACAATGCAGTCATTAGTCACAGCCAGCATGGCTTTGATGCCTTTGGAAGGCTGACCTGGAACAGAGACTGGACAGACCCCCACCTTGCTTGGAGGTCTGCCCCCCCACTCCTCCTGGCACTCCAAGGGGGGGGCCCAGCTGTGGCCCAGAAGGTTTCAGAGCCCAAGAATCCAAGAATCCTTAGACCTGACAGAGACGCGTGACTAATTGAATAAATGGGGTGTTCTGTTTAGCACTCAAGTTAGGATTAGGAGGCTTCTTGTAATTTTGTTTAGTGTGAAAGGGCCCTAGGGTCAGGCAGAGTGCTGTCTGTCTTCCCCTGCTGGTAGTAAGAGAGGATGTTCTCTGAAAAGCAGGGTCATTGCTGTGCTGTGGGCCTGAGGCCAGCAGTGGTGTAGGGAGTTAGTTCCCTCACTGTGGCTCCAAAGACCAGGGGTTTGACTCCCATCCCTTGCTTGGTTTCTCCCTCTATCTCCCTGGTTACTTTCTTACTTATAACTGTTGAGATATGGGATATATATTTACTTGTGAATACTGTGATAATAATATCCCAAGAAATAGTCCCTTGGGATCAATATTGAAAAACTGGGCTGACTTAACCGGGGGATATTCATTGTTTTTTAAATCCAAACTTATTAGACTCTCAGAAAAGATCTGGCCAAATTATGAACTAGATAATGATGAGAAGTGGCCTGAATTCAGGAGTCTTGATAAGAAATTAATATCAAGTTTAATCTTCCGCATATGCAAAGAGCAATATTTAGACAAGCTGGAATATGCTAGGCTCTTTATGGTGTTGGCTTGTCGGCAAGGGCCAGAAAAAAGGAGCATATATTGGTCTTAAAGAAAAAGCAAGGGAAGAGTAAAAAAGATGAGTCAATATAGGATAGTGAATGTAAAAACGAGGAGGTGGAGTTAGACCTCATCGCCCCTGATTTGAGGGCAGGCCCGAGCCCAGGTCCGGGCGGGGCCCCTCCACCCTGGTCCCACCCCTGCCGGCACCGCCCCCACCGTCATCACAGCAAGCAGGGGCTTTGGCAACCACCGCCGCCGCCCCCGATTGAGCTGCCCCCCCCCCCGCTCCCGCCACAGCCCCCGGCCAGGCCGGTGCCTGTGCCATCTGAGCAAGAGGGGACGGAGTGGGGTGTGCCCCGGCAGGCTTCCAGCCGGTGAAGGAGGAGGGGGGAGGGGACAGCCAGCATGTGCAGCCCACGGCACCGCCCCTAGGGGAGGAGCTGGGGGGCAGAGCTTTCTACAAAGAGGGTGGAGAAGGAACCTCCCATGGGGGGAGTGGTTCTTCCTCTGCTTTTAGGCCTGTGAGTTTCCATAGCAACCCTGAATGCCAGGGAGCTGCCTCAGATGACCTCACTGATGCGCGCAGGTACACAGCCCGGGACCAGCGTCGTAGTAAGTCCTGCATGGTGGTTCCTATGGTTGGGACTAGGGGAGGTAGATTATGTGCTATGATATGGGAAATATATATGCATATGAAAATCCAGAATTTTAGAAGCATATAATGTGCTTAAATAGGTGAAGGGGAGAACAGAAATATATATGGCTTATTTAGCAATTTTGTAAAAGTAGAGAAACAGATTGTACCAGAACACATAGGAGTGTAACTTGTTAGGTAGAAACAACTAACAGAACACATAAGAACTTAGTTGCTAGGTAAAGGCCATAGAGATAAGAAGTATATTGTTAAAACTCAGTAAAGCGGGACTTAAGTATTGTGAAGACCCGATAAAGCAGAACCAGTTGATTAAGAAACCAGCAAGAACCAAGCTCCTGGTTTTTGCCAGGACAAACTGACCTGGGAATTAGCCAAACCTTAACTGTGCCTGCTCAGAGATGGAGGAAGACTTCTTACTTCATCAGGAGACCCCTGCCCATGACCACCAGGAGGCGTGACACCAAAAAGACTCAGATTCTCTTGGTCTGGCTGCAGGACCGACCAGGAAGTGGACACTCCTAGCCGCAGACGGGATTTGATCCGGAGGATCTCCGCTCCCCGGCCGCTTGCTGCAGAGGTGAACAAGAACCTTCTATATGGCGGATAAGGTATGTTTTACTAGAATAAAGGGGGGGCCCGAGGTACGCCTATATGATGCTGGGGATGCCCACACTCGGCAAAGGCAGCGTGTCAGAGATGTCTGACATATAGCGCTGACCTTTGGGAAAAGGTATTGGAAAGCTGGCAAAAGGGGGTTTCTGCTGACCACACAGGGTGGCCACTAGTGAGCTTTGGGTTAGCTTGAACAGAACCCAAGGTATTATCAGTATTTTCTATAATTTTGCTGCTATAATCCTTGCTGCTATAAAAATTGTTGGAGAATTATATCAACAGGTGGTGGGATATATGGTGTTTTGTACTTGCACTTTAATTTTTGGTGGTGGAAATTTTGGTTCTGAGTAATTAAGTTTTATAGTGCCTTTTGAAAGCGTATTTAAGTAGAACTTGCGCCTTTTGCAATCAGTGTATTCATTTTTGCGGTAACACTGCCCTCTTGTGTCAATAACTGCAATTATAATGGGAAGCCAGCCGAGTAAAGAAGTGCCCAAGAGACGTTTTTTAGGATGTATACTAACCCATTGGAAGGAAATTGTGGGAAGGGAGAGGAGCAAAACCAAGTGGAATTTCTAGTCGATATGGGGGCAACATATTTGGTTTCAAACAAAGCTTTAACACTGGTGGGAGAGAATTATATTATAGTTAAAGGAGCCACTGGCCAAGCTGAAAAGGCTTATTTTTGTGAACCACTAAACAATAAATTGGGAAAGCAAATAGGTATACACAAATTTTTTATCTATGCCTAATTCACCACAAGCATGCCTGGGAAGGGGTTTACTTGAACAATTAAATGCAGAAATCAGATTTGAAAAAGGGGAAATTACTCTGGAGATAGACGCTCAACAATACATTCAAATAATGAATTTACTTTTAGTTGTTCCCATAGAAGGAGAAATCAGTGAAGACATCATAGCCCAAGTGTACCCTGGAGTGTAGACCATGGAAAAGCCAGGAAGAGCTAAAAGTTTATCACCAGTAGAGGTAAAGCTTAAGGAGGGACAACGACCAGTAAGAATAAAACAATATCCCTTAAAAAAAGAAGATTGGGAAGGGATCCAGCCAGTAATAGAAAAATTTTTCCAATGGGGCCTGTTAAGAGAATGTGAATCTGATTTCAACACTCCCATATTACCAGTCCAGAAACCTGATGGAATGTATAGAGTGGTCCAGGATTTGAGAACAGTCAATAAAACAGTAGAGGATTTAGATCCCGTAGTAGCGAATCCATATACTTTGTTAACAGTATTAACACCAGAACTAACTTAGCTTACTGTTTTAGATTTGAAAGATGCTTTCTTTTGCCTTCCTCTCCATTAAGCCAGCCAAAAGATATTTGCCTTTGAATGGGAAAACCCTAAAAGTGGACAAAGAACTAAACTCACCTGGATTGTTCTGCCTCAAAAATTCCCCCACCATATTTGGCAATCAACTTGCCAAGGATCTTAAGTCTTGGGAAACCCCACTTGGGAAGGGAAGATTGCTACAGTATGTAGACAACATCCTAATTGCCACTGAAAGAGAGGACGCTTGCATGGCCTGGATGGTGGGTCTCTTAAACGTTTTAGGACTCCAAGGCTACCGAGTATCCAAGAACACCCAGGTAATGCGGCAAGAAGTCATTTACTTGGGCTATGAGATTAGTACTGGGTAAAGGACCTTGGGACAAGCCCGGAAGGAGGCTATATGCCAAACACCAAAGCCACAGACTGTAAAGGAGCTGAGAACTTTTCTCGGGATGACCAGGTGGTGTCGCCTCTGGATCTGCTCATTAAGCCCCTGTATGCACTAATCAACACAGAGCAGAAGCATCTTCAATGGAATAAACAAGCCACACAAGCCTTTAAACAACTGAAAAAGGTCCTAATGTAAGCATCAGCCCTGGGGCTTCCTGACGTAAGCCTTTCTTTTTTGTTTTCTCATGAAAAATAGGGAATCGCCCTAGGAATATTGGCACAAAATCTAGGTCCATACCGTAGGGCAGTTGTCTACATTTCTAAGCAATTAGATGCGACTGCAAAAAGATGGGCAGGGTGCTTGCATGCAGTAGCAGCCGTGGTGCTAAACATCCAAGAAGCACGGAAATTCACCTTGGGACAGAAAATGACTGTGTTGGTGTCCCATACAGTGTCTGCAGTATTAGAAGTGAAGGATGGGCACTGGCTTTCTCCACAGAGATTCCTGAAGTACCAAGCCATAATGGTGGAACAGGATGATGTGGAGATAGTGGTCATTAACATTGTCAATCCAGCTTCTTTCCTCAGTGGAAACACAGGGGAACCAGTACACCATGACTGCTTGGAAACTGTTGAAGCAACGTACTCAAGCCGCCTGGATCTGAAAGGTACTCCTATAGAAGATGCAGAGAACTGGCTCATGGACAGAAGCAGCTATGTCCTAAATGGCAGAAGACATGCAGGATATGCCATCATCACCACTTGCCATGAGGTAATTATAATCCAAGCCATTGCCCATCAATACCTCTGCACAAAAGGCAGAGATAATTGCCTTGACCTGCACCTTGGAATTGGCCCAAGGTAAGAATGTGAACATATAGATGGACTCCAAGTACACTTTTGGAGTTGTGCATGCCCACAGAGAAATATGGAAGGAAAGGGTGCTATTGAACTCCCAAAGAAAGAACATTAGACAGGCAGAAGAAATCCTGAGATTATTAAAGGCAGTACAGCTCCCAAAGAAAATAGTAATCATGCACATCAGAGCACATCAAAAAGCAAACTCAAAATTAGAAAAAGAAAACGAGCTGGCAGACAGAAAGGCAAAAGAAGCAGCAAAGAGAGAGGTAAAAATGGAAGAAGCTTTAATTCTGAACGGAAAAATTTCCCTTGAGGGTAAGCCAAATTATGACAAAGAGGACCTAAAACTATTCACAGATCTGAAGGGGACATACAATAAAGAAGGATGGGCCTACACTCCAGAAGGAAAGGCAATAATACCTAACCATGGTCTACAGTAAAGGAAGAGCATAGGAAGAGGCACTGGGGAGCAGAGGCCCTGCATAAGCACTTAACTCGGGGCATCATGGCTAGAAAGTTATACGCTACAGTAAGGCAAGCAACTTGACAGTGTGATCTCTGCCTCCAGACTGTCCTGGGTTATAGAGTATATTCCATTTTTCATCTGCTGAGGGAGAGGGCGGGTGCCTTTTGATAATGGCCCNTGCAGCTTTGACCTTGTCAGGGCTTTCCAAAATTGTTGTTTGTTTGTTTGCTGGTTTGGTGGGGTGGTTTTGTTTTTCTACCACATTTGTATTCTTGATATTCCTAGTAAAGAACTGTTATTCCTATCCCCAAATCTTTGCCTGAGAGCCGTTAATTGCAAAATTAGAATTTGGCGGGGGGTGAGGGGTTTACATTCTCTATTCTAAGGGGAACTCCAGTTTCCCTGGCAGATACCTGTCTTTCTAAACCAAGACACAGACTAATCTCAAAAACACTCCAAAGCCAGAAATGGGTCAAAGTGGGAGAGGGAGTGTGTGAGTGCTCCCATTTTACACTCATCTTACCTTTGTTAACTCCTCCTTTGAAAACCCTGCCTCTACAACACCCTATATAACCTCACGATCCTGCCCCTGCTGCCTCTTCATCTTCTCCTCCCTCCTCGGCTCGGGGGGGGAAATAAAAATGGATTCTCAAGCTTAACAAAACAGAGACTTGTTTTGTCTGTTTCCCTGCCAGCAGCTATAACCTCCCTGGACATGATCACTGTTGCCATTTGTAGCAGATTTTCTGAGAGAGAGAGTCTCATTCTGTACTTAGAATGAGACATTGAATAAAACAGTGAACTACCCAGCTGAGGACTGTCTGGCTGAGCCTTGGCCTTGAAGGCCTTGAGGCCTTGAAGCCTGTTGCGCAGGTGAATTTACTTGTGGCACAGCAGAAATTAGGTGTTAAGGTATCATTGTGAGATAGTGGGTTTTCTGAAGGTCACTGAGAGTAATTATTAGTGGGCACGTTTAGCCACCTTAAAAGTAAAATTAAACAGTGTTTGTTTGCATTCTTTCTATGCTGTATTCCAATAGAAATGTTGCTCCAATTATAAACTATATAGAACTGTATATAACCTGCTATCTTAAGCTGAATAAATGGAAAATGTGTGATTAACCATATTGGTCGGATCATATGTTGCTCTGGCTCAACCTCTCTTTATCTCAGGGCCTCCCTGCAACAGCCACTCAATGCTACAGGAATGGACCTGGCCAACAATGGCAAATTGATTTTTCAGAACTCCCAAGAAAAGGGAGGTTTCGTTATTTACTGGTATTAACTGATACCTTCTCAGAATGGCCTGAGGCCTTTCCCACTAGAACTGCTAAGGCTCAAGAGGTGATCAAGGTATTGGTTAAAGAAATAGTACTGCGATTTGGGGTTCTGGCCATCATTTCCTCCGACAGAGGACACCATTTTATTTCAAAGGTCTTAAAACAGGTTAGCAATACTTTGGGTATAGATTGGATATTGCATACCCCATATCGTCCCCAATCAAGTGGACAAATGGAAAAGATGAATCACCTGATCAATCAGCAAATTGTGAAATTAGGACAGGAGGTCAACCTGCCTTGGCCCCAGTCTCTAGCCCTCTTACACATACAAACAAAGCCAAGGGCAAAGGAAGGACTGAGCCCCTTTGAGATCCTGTATGGGGGACCCTATGAGGTGCAGAAGGGAGCATCATCACAAGTAGAGCAATGTCTTAGGGTGACTTTATGGTGCTTGTATCCCCTAATTGCCTGTTCTGTTTATGTTGGATATTATGTTCTGTACATTTAAGACTGCGTCTGAGAGCAAAGCAGGGAGACAAAGAAGTGCCGAGTTTGTTTTCAGAAACTGCACTCACTCCTCCACATTCTGCTACTGGACTGTGTTGTCTGTAGCACAGACAGACAGCGGGACAGAAATCTCCTTTGCTTTTAGTTAGTTTTTCACTAGCCGAGGCAGAGAAGCTCCCTGGACTGTTTTTTTCTTTTTCCTTGGGACTGTTTAAACCTGCTCTGGACTGAAAACCCAGAAGAGCACCAGCTCACACCGGCAGCCCACTGGGGCCCGGGACGGCAATTTTCCAGCACCGGAGGGACTGATAAGAGACTGAGTGAGCCGAGCTATACTCTACAACAAGGACTTTCTGAATTTGCCATCTCTTCAGACAGCGAGAGGTTTTATTGTTTCATATTATTTTTTTTTTTTTGTGCTTGTGGATACTTTGATTGTTACATTTTTTTTTTCCTCTTTTCTCCAAGGAAATCTTTTCCTGAACCAGTTGGGGGAGAGGCCACTTGAATTTGCTATTCTGGAGGGACCCCATTCGGAGGTTTTCTCCCAAATTTGCCCTAAACCAGGAAAAGGAAGAACCTATAACAGAATATATGGTAGCCCTGAGAAAACAACTCAACGGTATTAAGAAACATGTATTGGGAACGCAGTGTAGGGGACTAGATGGGTCAGCACATAATGTACAACGTGGAGATTATGTAAAGTCTCTTACAGAAAAGACTTTGGAACCTCAAGGGAAGGATCATACCAAGTACTCCTCACCACCTTCACTGCAATCAAGATCAAAGAGCAAACTCCATGGAACTCTTGTAAGTCTCTGTGGGAGGTGTTAAAAATTACAATACACCATCACACAGAGACTATAAGGAGAGTCTTTAGAAGGATGAAAAGACACATCTCACCACTGGTGGGATGTATTTCTTGGATGATCTCCTACTGCAACAAGGTTTCAAAACTCATTGAAACTCATATAATAGCTTTGTTAATTCTAGTTGGTTAAAGTTTTGTTTGGTTTTTTGTTATGATTTTTTTACAATTTAAAACTGTTAAAAAAAATAGCCACAAAGTCTGTTGTGTTATTTAATCAAGTAGTTAGTCGTAGAGAATATAATAGGTACCTTAAGAAGCAAAAGAATCTGCATTACATAGAAGAAAAGAGGGGTGTTGATATGTCAAACATATATGCATATGAAAATTTAGAATTTTAGACATAGATAAATTGCTAGAGGTTGCCTCTGTTTCAAAACAGAGGCCCCACTAAAAAAGTTAAATCCCAACCTAGTAAGAAAACAACGCAAGAAAAGTCATCCAAGAAAACTTCCCCTAAAGAGAAGGACCAGTGTGCATACTGCAAGAAGTGGGGACATTGGAAGAATGACTGTCCAGCATTGAAAGACAAATCCTCAGTTCCCCAACTCCCAGTAACGCAAACCTCAAGCGGCTCAAGTTCCGAGTGACAGGGACCGAAGGTTTCTTCCCCGGCAGAACCTCTGGTTGCAGCTAAGCAGGGGAAACAGGACACTGAATTTACAGTAGATACTGGAGCTGTTTATTCCGTGTTAAATACATTGGAAGGGAAACTGGGTCATGATACTGTACATGTTGTTGGGGCAACTGGGGTAACCAAAACACGGCCTTTCTTCCAACCTTTAAAATTTAAGCTGGGGAAGCACTGGGTAACCCATCAATTCCTCTATATGCCTAACTCCCCTAAACCATTGTTGGGGAGGGACTTGCTAGAGAAATGTAAACAGAAATTAAATTTAAAAAGGGGAAAGGGTTTAAAAGTTGTAATTCCTGAATCTAAATTTGTCCAAGTTGCTGCACTTTTTATACAGGAAAAATGTCGTGAAATCCCCGCGGAAGTTGAAAAGGTGGTAAATCTAATAGTGTGGGCCAGTGATATCCCAGGAAGATCCAAACCAGCAGAACCAGTGAGTATTGCGCTCAAACCAGGAGCCAGTCTGGAAAGGCAAAAACTTTGAAATTAGAGAACCATAAGGGATTGGCATCTGTAATTGAAAGATTACTGCAACATAGTTTATTAGTGCAATGTGAATCCATATTCAACACCCCCATTTTAGCTGTTAAGTAAGCAGATGGTAAGAGTTATCAATCAGTACAAGGTTTAAGAGCAATTAACAAAATTACAGAGGACATACACCCAGTGGTAGCCAATCCCTACACCCTTTTGGCCACACTAACAGTCAAATTAGGGTGGTTTACTGGTGTAGACCTGAACGATGCCTTTTTCTGCATTCCTGTGCATAAAAGCAGCCAGGAGCTCTTTGCTTTTGAGTGGGAAAATCCCGAGACAGGGAGGAAAATTCCGCTCACTTGGTCAGTCTTACCCCAAGGGTTCAAGAACAGAAAAACAATATTTGGAAACTAGCTAGCAAAGAAATTAGTGGACTGGAGAAGACAGGAGCAAGAAGGAGTTATTCTTCAATATGTGGATGATGTCCTCATTGCAGCCAGACCTAGCGATGACTGCATATGACTTACCGTTAGTTTATTAAACTTCTTGGGACTGAGCGGGTACAAAGTTTCTAAAGACAAAGCACAGATTGCCAAAGGAGCAGTAGTTTACTTGGGGCTTGAGATCTCCTGTGGACACCAACATCTCAGCAAAGAATGAAAAGAAGCCATCTGTTGACTCCCGAAGCCCCATACTGTGAGAGAGATGCAAGCTTTCCTGGGAATGGTAGGTGGTGTCATTTGTGGATAGCAAATTATGGACTGCTGGTAAAACCCCAATATGGAGCATTAAAAGCAGCCAAAAAAGGAATTATCATATAGATGGAAAACACTAGAGCAGCTTTTAAACAGCTGAAACACTCTGTAATGTCAGCTCCAGCACTGGGACTCCCAGACTTAACCTTTTGAACTTTTACATTTAAGAGACTGAATATGGCTTTGGGGGTACTAGCACAGAGCCTCGGGAACCAACAGAGGGCTGTGACCTACTTTTCCAAACAGCTAGACAGTGTTGCCCAAGGCTGGACAGGGTGCCTGAAGACTGTGGCAGCCACTGTCTTCCTGATCCAGGAAGCCCGAAAACTCACCCTTGGGCGACACATTGCAGTGTATGTACCCCATGCTGTAGCAGCTGTACTGGAACAAAAGACAGGACATTGGCTATCTGGTAACCGGATGCTTAAATATCAAGCACTGTTATTAGAACAGGATGATGTTACCCTGAAAACAATTTCTGTTGTTTACCCTGCCATGTTTTTGTCCTCCACCTTAATTGACAATGAGCCTGAACAAAACTGTTTACAGACAATTGAAGAAGTCTATTCCAGCCAATCAGACCTGAAAGACGTACCCCTGAGAAATCCAGGTGGAAGCAGCTTTATGAAAAATGGCAAAAGGATGACAGGCTATGCAGTAAGCATGCAGGATAAGGTGATCAAGGCTAAGGCCCTGCCAGCAGATGTGTCATCACTGAAAGCCAAACTGATTGCACTGAAGAGAGCCCTAGACCTGAGCAAAGGAAAGAAGGTAAATATATGGACTGACTCTAAATATGCATTTAGTGTTGTCCACACCCATGGAGCCATCTGGAAGGAAACAGGACTTCTAAACACTCAAGGTAATCAAATCTAACATGCTGAACAAATACTTGCCCTCTTAGAGAGCATTAAAAAACCTGCAGAAGTAGCTATCATGCATTGCATAGGTCACCAAAAAGGGAAAACCACTCCAGAATTGGGAAACCGCTTTGCTGATAAAGCAGCAAGAGGGATTGCAGAAAACAGTATACTCACAGCAATTCCACAAAAAGAGATTGATTTGTTGGGGTTCACCCCAAAAAATGACCAAGCAGACCACAAACTAATCAAGTTTCTTAAAGCTGATATCACAGAAAGTGGGTGGGCTGTTACACCAGCAAATCAAGTTGTAGTCCCACTCCTGATCCGGCGAGACCTAGCTCAAAGAGAATACGAAAACACGTGTTTTGGGGTTGAAAATTTTCTGAAACATCTAAAAAAGGTAGTAATAGGAAAGGGAATGACTGACATTATACAATCAGTAGTGAGCAAATGTGAAATCTGCTGTAAAAACAACCCTGACACTAGGTAAACAGTTGTATTAGGAGTAACAAAAGCAGAGGATCTTCCTGGAGATTACTGGCAAATAGATACTGCGGAGTTACCAGGCGAAGAGGGATGCCGGTACATACTGGTATTAGTTGACACCTTCAGTGGATGGCCAGAGGCTTACCCCTGTCACACTGATACAGCCAAGGTAGTGGTGAAAGTCCTGCTCAATCATATAATTCCAAGGTTCGGAGTTCCCTTGGGGATGTCATCAGATAGGGGACCACACTTTTGCAACAGTAGTTAAGGAAGTTAGCCAGATTTTGGGAATTACTTGAGATCTGCATATGCCTTATAGACCCCAAGCAAGTGGTAAAGTTGAACATATGAATGGGACTCTCAAAACACAAATTAGCAAAATTTGTCAGGAAACATCCATGACATGGGTTCCATCTTTGCCTATAGCCTTACTGAGAACCTGCATACAACCAAGGCGGAGGGATAACATCAGTCCCTATGAAATACTGTATGGCAGACCATATCAGATCCCACATCTTCCAGGTGAAATTCACATGAAGGGGAAACTTGATTTACAGAGATATTTAATAGCTTTAAGTTCCACTTTGCAGAAGCTCCAGAATTATATTGTGCTATCCAGACTCATAGGACTGGACACACCTGCACATCCCTTCCAACCTGGAGACTGGGTCTATGTTAAATGGTGGGATAATGATCTTCCACAAGCCAAGTGGAGAGGACCATTCCAAGTTCTGTTGACCACCCTCACCACAGTCAAAGTTGCTGGCAAAGGACCCTGGTTTCACTACTAAAGAATTAAGAAAGCCTCTGCTCCTGGAATCACTGGAAAAAACAGACTGATGCAGACAATAACATGCTTTAAATGATTCCTCTTCTGTGCCTAAAGAACTGTGAACAATAATCATTAATCTTTGCATGATACGCAACTGTGCAAGACATTACTGTTGTTAGATGCTTGCTGTTATTAGATATTTATCTAGTGTTAAACACTTATTTACTATTAGGTAGTTATCCGTTGTTAGATGTTTATTATTTTTAGATGTTCGTTATTGTTATTTGTTTACTATTGTTAGATACTTATCTGTTATTGAATACCTATTATTAGTAGATATTTAGAATTGACACTCGACAAGGAAAAGGTCTTTTCAGGGCTGTAAAGGGGGGAAATGATGCTTTAAGTTTTAGCTTTCTTGTTTTACAGATTCTTTGCTGCCTAGGGGTGTAGTTCTGAGCATTTTAAGTGCTAGTAAGCTCTCTTCACAGAGTAGGTAGACAAAACAATTCTTTTTCCTGCTGAAGACCAAGGACAACAAGTACAACTTTCAGGCCCAAAAGCATAAACAATGGTAGACTGAAGAGAGAAACAAGAAGGATGAGACCTCACAACCTGAAGCTCTAATTGGACAATTGAACCCCAATATGCAAATGGACCAAAACTTGTAAAAGTGTAAGACCTCATGTCCATTTTGTGGCCATTCTAAGTCCACCTTGGCTGTAGCCCTGGCCAGGCTTTTGTACTCCCCAAGGTGTACCCTTAAGGGCCTTTTAATAAATATGTACCTTATTCTCTAGCTCTGTCTAGTCTCTGTTCCAGGTCAGCCTTCCCAAGGCATCAGCTTCATGAGGGGAAAGTCCTGCTTTTTGAACCTGATTTCCTTTAATGACAGAGTAACCCACCTAGTTCATCTAGGAAAGCCTGTAGATGTAATCTATTGGGATACTGTCTCTCAGAGTATCCTTATAGACAAAATGTCCAGCAAACAGCTGAATAACCGTGTTGCGTTATGGCTTGGCTGCAGCCCATTTTTGCCGTTCAGGAAGATGTGACAGAGCTTGCGCTACAGCGCTCCCTGCAGCAACGAGGGAATCATTACACCTGCCCTGTCCCACCGGGAGCCTACCAGCACCCCTTCCGGCTGTGACCATAACTATACCAAAGGGGAAAGTGCCTGCAGCGGAGAGAAGGCTGTTACTGGGTTTCTGGTACTATTTGTTGTTGCTGCCACTGTTGTTTGTTTCCATTGTTATACATATAGACTAGTAAAGAATTCTTATTCCTTTTCCCATATCTTTGTCTGAAACACCCTTAATTTTAAAGTTATAATAATTCGGGGGCAAGGGGGTCATATTCTACATTCCAAGGGAGGTTCCCTCCTTCCTCGGCAGACACCTGTCTTTTAAACCAAGACACAAGTGAAGACCAGTTATGAGTGGCATTCCTCAAGGAACTGGCACTGGTTAACATCTTTGTCAGTTACATGAACAGTGGGATAGACTGCACCCTCAGCAAGTTCACTGACAACACCAAGCTGTCTGGTGCAGTTGACACAACAGAAAGAAGAGATGCCATTCAGAGCGACCTTGACATGTTTGAGAGATGAGCCCATGTGTTGATTTGGCACAGCCTAGTTTTTGGTAGCGGGGGAGGGCCACAGAAGTGGCTTTTGTGAGAAGCTGCTAGAAGCTTCCACCATGTCTGACAGAACCAATCTCTGATGGCTCTGAAGATGGACATGCTGCTGGCCCAGTTAGAGAGGGTAGTAACACCTCTGTGATTACATATTTAAGAAGAAAATCAAAACAGCACAAGCACAGTTTTTTCCAAGGGTGGCGAAGTGCCACTGCCAGAGGCCATCCTGGCACAGCCAGCAGCAATGCACCACAGCTGCCACCATTTCAGCACAGCCCATGGTAACTCTTGCCTGCCTGGCCACCCCTAGCCAGCTGTGCTGTGGGCAGAAAGCCATTCTTCTACTTCCCGATGCCTTGCATGAAGAAAGGCATTAAATAGTGCCAGCACTGTGGCAGGCACCACTGCCTGCTTGGTGGTGGCAGGGCCGCATGGTAGGCAGCAAAAACATTGCAAGAGACTCTCAGCCTGGAACTTAGATGAGATCGGCTTCTCGGCACTGCGGAATCCTGTAGGAATCTTTGAATTGATGGAACTTGCTGGCAATGGTACCTATGAGCAGCAGTTTTTCTTCTAGTCAGAGGAGGAAGTAAGGACATGTGAGGGACAGCAACATGGTGGTACCAAGGTCAGTGGAAAAAGAGGGGGAGGAGGTGCTCCAAGCACCAGAGCAAAGATTCCTCTGCAGGCCGTGGTAAAGACTATGGTAAATAAGCTGTCCCCCTGCAGCCCATGAAGTCCACAGGGGATGCAGAGATCCACTCACAGCCTGTGAGAGAAGTATTCACGCCAGAGCAGGTGGATGCCGGAGAAAGCTGTGTTTCAGTGACAGACCTGAATACAGAGAGAGGGCCCCTGCTCTCACAGATAGAGAGAGAGAGGGCCCTTGCTTCCAAACTAGAGCAGCCTATCCTTCAAAGACTGCACCCCGTGGATGAGTGACCCATGCCACAGCAGTTTTGGCATGACTGCCCATGGGAGGGACCTCACAGCATAGCAGAGAAAGATTCCTCTCCCTGAGCAAACAGAAGATCTCGAGTGGCAAACTGACCAAAACCCCTATGCCCTGTCTTCCTGCGCTGTTAGTGGGAAAGAGGGAGAGGAGAAGATGGGGGGTAAAAAAGGTGTTTTAAAGGCTTATTTTACTTTTCATTACCCTCCTCTGACTCTGTTAATAATAAATTTACTTTATACCTTTAAATTTTAACCTGTTTTGCCCTTAGAGTGTTTTTCTCCCAGTCCTTATCTCAACTCATGAGCCCTTCATTAATTCTTTTTCCCTCTCCTCTGCCCAACTATAGCAGAAGAGGGTGAGGGAAGGACTTTGTGGGTGCCTGTGTTTGGCCAGTATCAAACCACAACAGCCCATTCATGCTAATCTCAAGTTAAACAATGCCAAGTGCCAAATCCTACACCTGAGTCAGGGCAATACCCATCAGAAATAAAGGCTGGGTGAAGAATGGATTGAGAGAGCAGCAGTAAGGAAAAGGACTTGGGGGTGCTGGTGGACAAGTGTGGGAATACACAAGATAGAGAGTAAGAAAGACTTAATTAGCATGGCTGGTTTGATAACCAAGATGCCATGGCAGGAACAAACAGAGCTCTGAAGATTACAGAAGATGGGATTAAACCTGCTTACGGGAAGAGGAGAAATTCAATCAACCCCCTGCAAGAAAGATGATGTAAAATGCATAGCTTGTTTGTATGATCTTTTAACCTAATTACTGTAGTGGAAATTATTAACCTTCCTGAAATGGTATATAAGCTTTTGGAAAACCTGAGTAAAATCGAATTCTGATCACTGAATCAGTCTTCCCGTCTCTCTATCAGTCGTCAATAGACAAGAACCTTGACATGACCCAGCAATGTGCACTTGCAGCCCAGAAAGCAAATTGTGTCCTGGGCTGCATCAAATGCAGTGTGACCAGCAGGTCATGGGAGGTGATTCTGCTCCTCTACTCTGCTTTCATGAGACCCCACCTGGAGTACTGTGTTCAGCTCTAGGGCCCCCAACGAAAGAAGGACACAGACCTATTGGAGCAAGTCCAGAGGAGAAAAAGATGATTAGAGGATTGGTGCACCTCTCCTATTAGGAGAGGCTGAGAAAGTTGGGACTCTTTAGCCTAAAGAGAAAGCTCCAGGAAGACCTTAAAGCAGCCTTCCTAAGCCTCCCTAAGGGGAGCCAGAAAATTGGAGAGGGACTTTTTACAAGGGTGTGTAGTGACAAGACAAGAGGCAATGGCTTTAAACTTAGAAGTGTCCTGGGTAAACCAAATTGTTTCTGTATTCCATATGTATCTGTGCCCAAAATTGTTGCTGTCTTTTTAAGACCCAGCACCGCTGCCAGAAACAGGGCTAGGGGTTTGCCGGGGTCCCTTTAAAAAGCCAGAACACCCAAGCTGAGTCCTCCTTTGCCTGGTGGCTTTTGCTCAAGGCAAAGGCTGCACTTCATCGGAGGTTGTTTCAGGCAGGTTTTTCTCGGCTTGCAACAGTAGCAACTATAAAAGCTGCATTTTGCAATCAGAAACTGTTTTGGAATGAATTTTGCAACATCTGTTGGGAGCATGAAGCTTGAGCCGGTCTGGGGATGGGCCATCACACTTCTCTGCTGAGAGACAGTTTCTCCCCCCTCCCTCCCTCAACACACCAGCAGCTCAGAACCAGCAGCACCAATACCAGCAGAGTCCATCGGGTGGCAGGAAGAAGCAGTGAACAGCAGTACTGACCTCACATTGGCACTCCTCATCTGCCACTAGAAGTTCTTCATAAGCTCCTACCTTCCCAGGAGGGGCTTTTGTTTGCCATCATTTCCCTTTGTCTCCCAGACTGAGTGGTTGCCTTCAAGGAGCACCATCTTGGAGGGGGGGAAAGGCAGTTGCCATTTTCCCTTTGTCTTTCAAGCCACGAGGTTGGCTGTGGGCCCACCATCTTGGGAAAGGGAGGCATACTCTAGCAATTTTGGTTTTCTTATTGTTTCTGTGGAGTTAATGAGATTTAGAAATTTTGTATCTAGTCATTATTTACTGTTATTTTTTGCCTCTTGCTGTTTTGCTTCTTAGTAAACTGCTATTTTTTCACTTCTATCTACGCATATTTAGTTTCCCCTTATTGGTGGAAAAGGATTGGTAAAACTATAATGGGAGGCAACTCATTCCAGAGTGCCCACCTCTTAAATTGTCTTAAACCAAGACAAAGAGTAGATTTAGATAAGACAATAGGAAGAAATTCTTTACTGTGAGGGTGGTCAGACGCTGGAACAGGTTGCCCAGAGAAATTGTGGATGCTCTATCCCTGGAAGTGTTCAAGGTCAGGTTTTAGCAACCTGGTCTAGTGAAAAATGTCCCCGTGTATGGTAGGGAGGCTGGAAGTAGATGATCTTGAAGGTCCCTTCCAACCCAAACTATTCAGTGATGATTCTATGATGAATACACTCAAATCTACATGCTTGATCTTCCTCTGCCTCCCCTGTGCTGCTGGCTGCCTGAAGTAACTGAATGTACTTTTTGCCCTATGTAGTGGGTTGATGATGTCTGGATGTCAGCCACCCAGGGAAGCCTCTCTATCACTCCCCTCCAAGGCTGGACAGGGGAAAGAAATATAACAAAGGGTTCATTAGTTAAAGACTGAGAGAGTTCACTCACCAAATACCACCATGGGCAAAACAGGCTCCACTTAGAGATATTAACTGAATTTATTACTAACAAAATCAGAGCAGGATAATGACAAGTAAAATAAAACCTTAAAAACACCTTTCCCTCACCCCTCCCTTATTCCAAGCTCTACCTTCTACCCCAGAAGTGCAGGGAGACAGAATGGGGGTTATGGCCAGTTCATCACACATTGTTTCTCCCACTGCTCAGGGAGAGGAGTCGTTCCCCTGCTCCAGCATGGGGTTCCTCCCACAGGAGATAGCTCTCCATGAACTTCTCCAATGAGTCCATCTCATGAGCAACAGTTCTCTGCAAACTGCTGAAGTACAAAGGCCTGAACAAAACGCCATGAGCATAAGCTGAGCTCTACATGAACCTTCCAACAAAATGTTATATATATATTTGGTCATTAACAAAGTATTTTTAGCAATATATGTATCTGCTCATTGGCAAAACATGTATTTGCCCTTCCGTATTTGGAAACTGGACAAGGCCACATCAGGCTTTGTTTGGGGGTATAGGATCAAAGACAATTCTCTTGGTTCCTCCTTGAGCCCTGGCCAGGCTTTGGGAGAGACCCAATAGGAGAATGAAACCAGATGTTCCTGCACTAAAAGTAATGGTAGCTTGTTTATTCAACAGTATAAAAATGGGACCCTCTCACAGCAAAGTTGGAATTCTTGTTGCCTATAAGTAGACAAACCTGCACAATTTCCCAGTTAACAGGAATGGTTCTCCAGTCCTTCACTGTGACAGTGGCTTCCCCAGCTTGTGCGAACCTGGATAAAGGGGTAAAATATTACGGTAATTGGTGATGTATCTTTCTTAATCACTATAGGCATTCTTTTGTAGTAATGATTAGGTGCATTGCTTAACTTATCCTTTTGCGATTCTTTGCAGTTTTACATTATAGTAAATTACACTTATTCCTTAAGTTGGTGTCTGTGTCTTTGGTGCTCACCCTGCCTAACAGCAAAATAACTGCTGCAACAGAGTCCATCCCATGGGCAAGTCCTCCCCAAACTGCTGCAGCATGGGTCACTCTTCCATGGGGTGCAGTCCTTAAAGAACAGGCTGCTCAAACATGGGTTCCTCTCTCCACAGGCCTCCCACAGGGTCACAGCCTCTTCTCAGTCATCCACTTGCTCCAGTGTGGGTCTCTCCCATGGGCTGTGGGTGGTTCTCTGAAACCCCGTGGTGTTGGGTTAAAAGGTGTTGGTGTAAGGAAAGAGTTAAACAGAGAACGACAGCAGGAGCACCAGCAGCATCTCTCTGACACAGCGTATACCTGAGACAGAACTGAATGAACATTTCAACTTCTACATCAACATAGACGCACACTCTTCACACTCCTTTACCATTGTGTCCTGGGGTGACTTTATGATACTGAATTGTATCCCCATTCATCTGTTTAGCCTAGAAATAAGTTTTGCACCTTTAAAACTAGATCTGAGAGTGAAGGGAGGGAGAAGGAGAAGCAGTGGAATGTCTGAGGCAGTTGTATTCAAAACATAAAGGTAAGTGCTTTCCTTCTTACAGGCAGTGTTGTCTGCAACACAGAGCGGGAAAGAGCTCTCCTTTGCTTTTAGTTAGTTTTTTAGCTAGCTGAAGCAGAGAAGTTGCCTGGACTGTGGCTTTTCTTTTTCTTGAAACTGATCAGCCTGCTCTGGACTTAAAACCCAGAAAAACACCGGGGCCCGGGATGTGGCATTTTCCAGCACAGGAGGGACTGATAAGAGACTGAGAGAGCCTAGCTACCCCTCGTAGCAAGGACTTTCTGAATTTGCCATCTCTTAAGAACAGTAAGAGGTTTTATTGTTTAATAGTATACTTTTTTTTTTATGCTCATGAATATTTTGCTTGTTAAATAAATAGTTTTTTTCCACTTTTCACCAAGGAAATCTTTTCCCAAACCAGTAGGGGGAGGGACCATTTGAATCTGCTTTCTAGAGGGACCCCATTCGGAGGTTTCCTCCCAAATTTGCCCTCAACCAGGACACATGGTTTTGGAGAGAACAATGGAAAATGTCAAGAGGACAGATTTCTTGTAGGACTGTGATCACTTCATTAAGCTGTAACCAAACAAAAAAAAGCTCTTAGGCGTAAAGATATATATTTACTGATGTTTCCAAATAAACTTTAGATTCACTCTCTCTCCACTGGTGGGTCTTGTCTCTTCATGTATCACACCATGGTCCTCCATGAGCTGCAGAGGGATAGACTGCTTCACCATGGTCTTCACCTCAGGCTGCAGAGCAATCTCAACTCCGGTTCCTGGAGCACTTGTTCCCCCTCCTTCTCCACTGACCTCGGTGTCTGGAGAGTTGTTCCTCACATATTCTCACCCCTCTCTTCTCTGGCTGCAATTGCAACTGTGCAATAACTTTTTTTTCTTTTTTCTTAAATATGTTACCACAGAGGCGTTACCACCATTTCTAATTGGCCCAGCCTTGACCAGTAGCAAGTTCGTCTTTGGAGCTAGCAGGGCTTGGCTCTGCCAGATATGGAGGAAGCTTCTGGCAGCTCCTAACAGAAGCCACCCTTGTAGCCCCCTCCCCCCCGCTACTAAAGCTTGGGCATGCAAACCAAATACACCTTATTATTTTTCTAAAGCTCAACTTATCCATATCACAAGAACCAGATGGAGAAAGTCTTCAGCTATGTCTCTTTCCAGCATGTTTTGCCATGTCTTGCCTTGGTTGTAAAGCATTGAAACAGGTTGCCCAGGAAAGTGGTTGAATCACCATCCCTGAAGGTATTTAAAAGACACATAGATTTGGCACTTAGGGAGATGGTTTTAGTGGCTGTTGTGATTTAAAATCAGATGGAAATTAAACTCCAAGCAGCCACTTTTCATTCCCTCTGTGCACCTCCCTGCCCCATACAGAACAAGTTATATTTCTTTTAAAAGGAGTCTATGCAGCAGTGGGGGAAGATGTTGGAAAATTAGAGAAAAGAATAAAAGAAGTACATTATGATCTGACCACATATTTGAGATACTCTCAAGGAGAAAAGAATCATTAGAAGATTGGGAACCATATCCAAAAAAGTCCACAGAAATAATTAGCATATATGCATGCATTCAGGAAATGCAATGAATATGTAATAGAAATATAGGGAATATATATTAGGATCATGAATATAAGCTAGTCTGTTAGGCTGCAGGGGGTTCATGTAAGATGGAGAGATCCCCCATGTACTCAGGCTAAATAAAGTAACGTCATCTTTCTAACCCAACAAATCGGTTTAAGAGTTTATTTCCCAGTTTTTGGTTACACCCACTCTGGTGAAAGAGGAACAAAAAGCAGCAATTATGAGTTGAAATAACAGTTTGCTTTGTAGTCCTTGCATTTTTCTTGAACACGGAGTGTGTTTGCGTATGATAGTGGTGTGTGGTGATCTGAGTTTGCCAGCATATAAAATCAGGGAGGTCCATGGTATAAAAAATATCTTTGCTAAAGCAGTGTTCAAGAGTGAGTGAATTTGCTGAGACTTTTGAGTATTATTGCATATTTGGTTGGACATCCTGTATTTGATGTTGGTGGGTGAGATTGCATTTGTGGTCTTGGAGCGCCCTCTTGTGTCGTTTTTAGTGATGCACATATTTTAATCGTTCAAATTCAGGAATATGGGTGACATCAGTTGCCAGATTTGTAAGGATTTTAAGCCACGGAGATTAATTCCCATCTGTGGTGGTGCGGTGTGGCCTTGGCAGTCAGCACAAGTATTGACTATGTTACGAGCCTCTGTGTTCGACAGCAGAAATTGCCTCTGCAGAGCTCAAACACCTTGATGAAAGAAGTCGTGTGAGGCTTTTGCTTGTGCCAACATGTCTGGCTGTGGTGCTGTCCGGGCAGGGCTGGCTAGGTGACCTGCTCGTGTGTTTCCCTCTGTAATAAAACCTGGGAGATTTGTATGGCTTTTAATGTGCAGAATGTAGTACAGGTAATTTCTTGTCTGGAAGGTGTGCCACAAAGTTTTTAGTAGGCCAAATAATTGTGCATTGTAAATTTCTTTCAACAGAGCTTGGTCTAATCTCTGTGTTATGTCAGCAATGTAGGCAGTCAGTGACAATATTTAAAAGGGTATGGGGAAAACACTGAAAAGCCATAGCTACAGCACGTAGCTCCACCAAGGTGACACATTCTCATAACCTTCCAATGTTTGCCATTCGCTTTCTTCCTTCCATGTCACAATTGCCTTTCTCGTTTTCCCAGAACCATCAGTAAACACAGTAATACCTTTTAAGGGTGTGCAATTGTTCAAGGGATTTAGGGATAGGGCAGTGGGTTTACTCATTTGCAGTAATATATGACTCGGTAAATGATAGCAAATTTGCCCTGAGAAATTTTGCGAGGCACTTTGCAAAGCAGTGCTGTTGGCATAACACCACTCAAATTCTCCTTGTGTCACAGGTATAATGATTTTTGAGCGATCTTTTGCAGTCAATTGTAAACACCTTTGATGACATTTCATGATTACCTGGGCAATAACTCAAAAATGGTAGGGGCTGTTTTTCTAGGTTGGTGAGGTAGGAACATCCATTCTAAAACATGCAAAGGGTCAGACCACTGAGTATCCCACTGTCCAATACTAGCAGTAGGATGGAAATCAACAATGAAAATAAACACAGGAATACACACTTCTAGGCATATTCGGTGGACTTGTATGTTTGTGATGGCTTGCTCTAATGTCATAAGAACAGGCTTTGCCTCTGGGGTTAACTTCCTGGGAGAAGTTAGATCAGGATCACCTTTAGAAGGTGAAATAAGGGTACTAATTGGGAAGTGGTCAACCCTAGATAGGGTCTGAGCCAGTTGATGGTACCCAAAAGTTTTTGAGCATCATTTAAATTTTGAATTTTTGTCAAGAATTGAATTGTCTGGGGCTGTATAGTCTGATCCATAATTTTGAGTCCAAGGTACTTCCAAAGTGGTTACTGCTGTACCTTTTCTGGTGCTACTTCCAGCTCAAATGTTTTTAATGCTTGCAACAGGCTTGTTTAGTGGTTTCAAGTTCACCAATTTCTGTTTCCCTAATTATGTGTAGTGGTTTAAGTGCCTACTACAATTAATTACTCTTTTTCTGCTGTGAGATAGGGTTAGGAGAAAAAAGCAAAGCAGGCTCAAAACTTAAAAGGTATAGAGACAGGTTTATTCAAAAAACTACAAAAGAGAGAAAATTAATGAGAATTGGAATGAAACCTTCAAAACACTTCCCCTCCCTTACAACAGCTTCTTTTCTTTCTCACAGACAACATATAAAGACAAAACTTGGAACTCTAGGTCAATTTACCACTTATAAAATAGTCTTTCATCAGTTGATTTAGAGAGAAGTCTCTTTTGGTCTGCCATGGAAACTTCCCACAAGAAAAAAAGTCCTCTTGTGGCCTTTTAACTCTCACAGAAGCAGCTTCCTGGGAATCTGCATTTGTGAAGTCCCTCCCATATTACACAGCCCTTCCACAGCTGCATATGGGCCATGAAACTCATGGGGTATCATTTTAAAGATGAACGGTTCCAAAAGCAAAAGTTTTCTTCATCTCTAGGAACAGAGATCGTTTCTCTTTCTAGGGACAGATCTTCATCTCATCTTTCTCTCTCTCTGTTCAAGCTTCTCATAAGATCACAGCTCCTTCAATATTTATGTAGTCCATCACAAACGCCTTTGCTTATATCTCCAATCTGAACACTCTTTTCATCTCCCCAATGCATATTTCCACGATTTAAAGGGATATTCTAGAATATTAGTCTATTACTATAGCTCACAAAAGACTTTCAGCCTAAAACCAAGGCATCTTCTCATCCTCTTCCATCTAAGAAGTAACTCTTCCTTCATTGACTTTGATGTCTTCATATTGTCTCTCTATGTGTCTTCACTTTGTCTTTTCTCTCATTCAGAGAAAGGTTAGTGCTTTGCAAGTTTCATCTGTCAAGGAAAGAGTCAACAGCCTGCAGAGGGCATGATGAGTCTTCCAGGCAGTGGCCAAAGGTGGTACATTCAGGCCACCCCAGGCTGCACCAGGATCCCAGGGGCCCCAGCCACACCCAACTCCAGCTGCAGGTCCACGCCACATGGCTGGGCCCCCCTTCCCTCAGCTGGATGACTTGGTAGCGGTGGCCAGAGCTGTCTACGGTGGAGGATTCTTCAGAAAGCCCTGCTGGGTCAGGAGGAGGAGGCCTGGCTCCCAGCAGGGGCTGCCTGGCCTGGCTAGGCCTCCCAGGCTTTGATGGGGGGGCCGGCTTAGCGGCAGAATGCTAGCAGACGCTCGGGCCTGATCCAGCTGAGACAGGGCATACTCTCCTCCCCTCCGCCTGCCTGGAAACCACCGGGCCTGATCCAGCCAGGACTGCTGCAGTGGCAGGGCCCAGCTAGGCCGCGCCAGGCCCAGAGGCAACACAGCAGAGTGGGGCCAGCCCCGCCGGCTCCTGTTACCTGTTCCCAGACTGGAAGAAAAGAGATTTTCCCTGGATTCGTCTGATTTTAACTCTGTGTGTTCACAGAGGTGTGTTACTTTCCTAGTGGTTTTACCAGATGTCAATATTCAAACCTAGTCACTGATTGGTTTTGCTATAACTTTCTTGAAAAAATTACTTCCTTGCAAAACCAGAACAGCTTGGCCAAATCTATGAGAGTTCCCTTTTTGTTTGGGTTGCAATAAAAATGCCATCAATGTAGTGGTAACAGTATGCCCCTGGAAATTGTTCTCTCACTGATGAGAGTGCCTGAGCAACATACCACTAATTGTGGGGCTGTTTTTCATACATTGAGGAAGTACTTTCCACTAATAACACTCCACTGGTGCATTATTAATAGAAGGCACAGTAAAAACAAACTTTGGGGTATCATCTGGATGCAGCGGAATAGTAAAGAAACAATCTTTCAGGTCCACAATTAGAATATCTCAGTTGGCAGAAATCATTGTGGGATATAGCATAACAGGCTGGAGGGCACCCATGCTCTTCATGGCTGAATTGATCCTTCTCAGGTCATGGAGCAACCTCAATTTCCCAAACATCTTTTTTATAACAAACACCGGAGTGTTCCAAGGGCTTGTGGACGGTTCTATGTGCCCTTGAGCCAGTTGTTCCTGCACCAAAGACCTAAGGGCGTATAACTTCTCATTCTCGAGGGGCCACTGTGGTATCCACACTGGCTGAGTGGTAAGCCATTTTAGGGGTAGTGTGGGATATTTCACACCCCTTTAAACAGTGTCCTCTGTTAAAAATCTGTCCCCACCCTGACTCGCCAAGCAGAGAAAAAATCCCACCCCCATAGGTTGTGGTGCTGCAGTGATGGAAGGTCGAATGATAGCTGTTTGTCCCTAAGGATTTTTTACCAGAAGAGGTTTGCTGCTCAAACAGCTCTGTGTGGTCCCTCCGAAGCCAGCAACAGCAGGTCCTGCAGGCTTGGTGGGCCACAATGGAGGCCAAGTGTGGACAGAAATGATCGTGACGTCTGCCCCTGACAGAGGTCATCCTACTGACCTTTATCTGAAAAGGCTTTGCTTGAGGCATCGTGATCTGATCACTAACAACCTGGGTCCAAAATACTTGAGGATCACCTGTTGACCCAAAGCCTTGGTCTCCTCACACTCTGGGATCTGCATTTGGAACACAAGACTTAAAAGAGATAAGCTGGGCAATTTTGTTTTTTTCAGGGATAGTCATGGGTGGAGTAGGGGTGGAAATCATCACGTGTATTTGTCCGGTAAAGTCTGCATCTATAACACCAGGGTGCCTTGCAAGGTGGCACTAGATCTTCCAATTACCAGTGCACTCAGTCCTTTCCTGATAGGTCCCTGTGCCCCAAGAGGGACTTTATTGACTTTTAAGGTGGTAATAGTTACTGAGATGGAGGTGGAAACATCCATTCCAGCTGCTCCTTGAGTCCTTCCTGTGAGCTGGTCGCATAAGCTTGCACAGGAAGGTGAGGAGATACTTGTGTCTTCATGCGTCTCTCCCTCACATTGGGTCATCCATTTCCCTGGTTCTTAAAGGATTCTTTAAAAGATTGTTTATTAGTATAGATTTCATATTTGCACTGCCTGGCCATGTGACCAGGTTTCCCACATCGATCGCAATTAATGATCATATTCCTTTGTCCTTGACATGTCCTCATTAGAGTGGGCTTGTGGGGACAGTTCACTCTCAGGTGGCCTTGTTGCCCACACTTGTATCACTGAGATGTTATCGTTACAGCAGCTGCTATGGAATCTGCTAGCATGGTCATGTTATGAGAATTAGATCCAACCTTAGCACAGGCATTTATCAATTCATTTAGTGATGGATTCTCATTAGGTAGCATTTCTATGACCTTTCAGCAGTCCTCATTGACATTGTCCTTTGCCAATTGTAAAATTAGACGATTTCTTGCCTCAACATTAACAATTTGTTTTTCCATAGCATCTTGTAATCTCTCTATAAACTGTAGATATGTTTCTTTGACTCCTTGTCTGATTTTGGAATATGTTTGGGTCAAGTTTGCCATGTTAGTTACCTTAAACAGTGCCTGCAATCCCAATTCTTCCACCTGTGCCAGTATTAAGGGATGCAATCTAGCCTGGAGTCGGGGATCCCCCACTGCTGGTAATCCCAGAAGTTGAGGGACCCTTGCCTCATGATGTGGGTCTTCAGATTGTAGATTTGAGTAAAGGTATTTCCGTTGGACTAAGTAAATATTGAAGTAGCTGTGATCTTATGAGAAACTTGAACAGAGAAAGATAAATATAAAGTGATATGAAGCCTTCTGCCCCCAGGGAAAAAAAACGACCTCTGTTTCTTGAAATGGAGATGATTTTAGAGACAGATGAAGAAAATCCTTTGCATTTGGAACTGTTCATCTTTAAAATGATATCCCAATGAACTTCATGGCCTATATACAGCCGTGGGAAAGGCTGCAAGATATGGGAGGGTTTTCGCAACTGCAGATTTCACTGGGCACCTGTTTTTGTGAGAGTTAAAAGCCACAAGCGGACTGTTCATTCTTGTGGAAAGTTACCATAACAGACTAAAAGACTCCTTTCTCTCTCTAAATAGACTGATGAAAGACTATTTTATAAGTGGTACTGACCTAGAGTTCTGAGTTTTGTCTTTATACATTGTCTGTGAGAAAGAAAAGCAGCTGTTGGGGGAGAAGAGAAGTGTTTTGAAAGTTTTATTCTGATTCTTATTAATTTCTTCTCTATTGTAGTTTTGTTAATAAACCTGTCATTATACCTTTTAAGTTTTGAGCCTGCTTTGCTTTTTTCTCCTAACCCTATCTCACAGCAGAAAAAGAGTAATTAATTGTAGTAGGCACTTAAACCACTACACTAATTTTGGGGAAAAGAAATTGGCAAACGTGAAACCACTACAGTATGAAAGGTTCATTAACATAACAACCTATTTTTGGGTTGAAAAGTAAGTGCATCTGTATAAGCATTAGATCTGTTCCATGAGAAACCACAAAGGAAAAATGTAAACCACTTGAACCTTAGCATGTATGCACAAATCACCTTCTGACCAATAAATGAAGTAGTAAGAAAACTACCAACCAATGGGTGTTGCACACAAGATCTGTGAAAACTGTATAAAATGAGTTATGTGAATAAAGAATGGGCTTTTCCTGCATGAGAAAATGGAGTCTTGGCTAACTTACTAAAACAGGAGTTATCTGGAATAGGGGAGATCAGGAGGCAATCACAGTTTGGGAATGGGGTTTAGTTTGGCATTGGTCAGTGGGTGGTGAGCAACTATATTGTGCATCACTTCTTTTTCTTGGGTTTTCTCCCTTTTTTATTTACTACTATTGTTATTATTATATTTTAGTTTCTTTCAATTATTAAACTGTTCTTATCCCAACCTACGAGTTTTACTTTGGATTCTCCTCCTCATTCCACCAGGGTGAGGGAAGTGAGCAAGCAGCTGAACATTGCTTGGTTGCCAGCTGGGCCTAAATCACAACAATCCTTTTTTGTGCCCAACATGAGGCACAAAGGGTTGAGATAACAACAGATTTGGCCAGAGTGTGTTCAGATAAACTTGTCATAAGCATTCATTGTATTGGCTTAATAGTCACTCCTTACAATGTTGATTTATTTACTCCCAGAGTTGTTATGTTTATTTTCAGGGTGGTGTTCTATAATACTGGTAATACATTACTTGCAGTATGTGTTCTTTGTGGTGATGCTTATTGTCCTTGGGGCCTGGGCTAGGACTATCATTGTGGGGTAACTTGTAGTATTGATATGATAGTGTTGCTGGTCAAGACACCAATCTGGTGTATGTATTCAGTATTGCAGGCACCTCTGCACTTTGGGAGTCATCTACTGGGAACAATTAATAATCACACCTTTGGCCTTTTCTCCTTGGAGAGCCAACCTATGGGGGAGACACCTTCCTACATCTTCCTTCTTTCCTTCCTTCTCCTCCAGGCCAATTACAGTAGCATCTGAGAATTTTAAAGATTTTGAATATCGTTTGAATACCCTTGAAACCAACCTGGTCTTTTCTAGGAGCCAGCATGTTGCTGAATGTGGTTCATGTCTTCTTTAGGGTCAGAAAAATAATTAAGAACATCACCCAGAGATCTGCCCCAAGGCTGGATAGTTCAGAGTGGTGGGGTGTGTGGGATTGTATGGGCAAGTACCTAGGGCAGTAGGCACCACCAGTGTGTTTGAACCTCACCCCTGAACAAGTGCAGAACCCATAAAAATTAGTAAAATATTTTGAAAAGGTGTACCATCACCCGAGCAATTCCAGAGAGACACAAATCACTGCAAAGTGCTGGGGCCTGACCCAAGCCTATCCAGCAGAGCCATGTTCAACACTGCTCAGTGTCCTCAGGGGAAAAGGTCTTTGGATCTTAAAAAAAAGATGATGCCCTGCAGCTGCTCCAACCACCATGATAGACTGCAGGTACTCCAACCTCCATCACAGGCCCTGCAGTTACTCCAACTCTGGCAACAGACACTGCCACTGAACCAGAGAACCAACATGGGCTGGTGTCAGCTGTCCCTGCAGAGAAACAGAAGAAATACAGATGAAAGTCACATGGTAAAAGAGCTTTAGTGAAGTAGAACAAGAAGGTCAAGAAGGAAGAGGAGGGTGAAGAGAGCCAAGGGCAAAGAGGGCAAAGCAGCAGGGCCATCATAAGGGCCATTTTCAATGCCATTACCAAGGCCATCACAAAAACAGGAGGAAAACACAGAAGAGGTAACCCCTACTTGATCCCTATCCTCAAGTGAGCTGTAAGAGATAGAAAAAGTTTTTAGCCATCATCCAGGTAAGCATATTATCATCTGGCTGTTCCAATGCTGGGCTAGCAGTTTGGAATTGAAGGATAAGGAAGTCAGGCAGCTGGGATCACTTGCTAAGGAACCAGGCATTGACAAAGCAATGGGAAAAAAGACACAAGCCTCTAGAGGTGACTAGTATCAAGTGTGAGGGAAAGGTATCCCTACAAGGAAGATATTCAATATCACCCAGGCAAATGAACTGCAATAGGGAAAGATAACCAATACCTGAGGGAGTTGGCTGTGCAAGAGATGATTTATTATGAGCTGAAGAATGGACAATTATCCACAGACACAGATGAAGTCCTATGTCTATGACCCATGTAGCCAAAATTTGTACAGACCACACCAACATCACATATCAATCCATTGGAAAAATTAATTTGGAAAGATGATGAGCCACCAACAGTGGATGAAGCACTTTGTCAACTCCAGGAATATGAAGATATCATTTCTTTCTCCCTCATCTGCTGTGGAGAAACTGTCCCAGGAGTTCCAGCAATTCAGAGAAACTATGTCCTACTCCGCATCTGTACAGGCCTGTATCTCAGTAGTTGATAGCAGGTGTCCTTCTGCTCAAGAGAGAGGATATAGAAGGTACACACAATGGGATACCCTGTGGTTTTACCCAAGGGACTGCATTTGGTATAGCTGAGATGAAGTTCATTTCCCCATAGCAGCCCTCATAGTGCTGTGCTTTGCATTGGTAGCTAGAAAGGTGCTGATAACACACCAGCGTTTTGGCTACTGCTGAGCAGCACTGGCACAGCATCAGCACTGTCTCTCAACGTTTCCCCCCTCATCAAGGGGCTGGGAGTGGGCAAGATCCTGGGAGGGGACACAACTAGGCCAGCTGACCCCAATTAACCAAAGGGATATTCCATACCATGTGATGTCAGCTCAGATATAAAAGCTAAGGGAAGGAAGAGGAATGGAGAGCATTCGTAATTTACAATGTTTGCCTTCCAGAGCAACTGCTAGATGTGCTGAAGCCCTGCTTCCCAGCAAATGGCTGAACATCACTTGCTGATGGAAAGTAGAGAATAAACTTTTTTGTTCTCTTTGCTTATGCACATGCAAGCTTTTACTCTTGCTTTAATAAACTGCCTTATCTCAACCTAGTAGTTGTTTTCCATCTTTTTTTTCTCTCCCCTGTCCAGCTGGGGAGTGATAGAATGGCTTAGTGGGCACCTGGCATCCAGTCAAGGTAAACCCACCACAGGGACCATGGAAAGGACATGACAAAGTGGGATGGAAAGCCTACCTCGATCTTAGAGGTACAAGTGCAGGAATTGCAGGGGAAAAAAACCACTAATGGGGATTTATCCAAAAAATTTGCTGCTCCAATCTCCAGCAGAAAGTTTTCCAATCAGAACGGAAGGTCTGATCATACTACTGACTCTATGGAGAGAAGTTCTAGTCCATTTTTACAAGATGTTAGCAGGGAACCTTGTGATCAGTATTAGAGGGGCCCTGCCTCCAGCCAGGTGGAGGAGAGGGATAACCGGGTTTACTGGACTATGTGGATTCAATGGCCTGGCACAGCAGCCCCATAGGAGTACAAGGCTTTAGTAGACACTGGTGCACAGTGTACTCTAATGCCATCAAGCTATGTAGGGACAGAATCCATTTGTATTTCTGGAGTGATAGGGGGACACCAACAGCTGACTGTATTGAAGGCTGAAATCAGCCTGAGTGGGAATGAGTGGCAAAAGCACCCCATTGTGATTGCACCAGAGGCTCCATGTATCCTTGACATAAACTATCTCAGGAGAGGATATTTCAAGGATCCAAAAGGGTATCAGTGGGCTTTCAGTATAGCTGCCATGGAGATGGAGGAAATTATGCAGATGTTTACCCTTCCTGGTCTCTCAGAGGACCCTGGGATTGTGGAGTTGCTGAAGGTTGAAGAACAGCAGGTACTGATTGCTACCACAACAGTGTACTGGCAACAATATCACACCAACCACAACTCCCTGATTCCCATCCATAAGTTGATTTGTCAACTGGAGATCCAAGGAGTGATCAGCAGGACCCATTCACATTTTGACAGCCCCATATGGACAGCGTGAAAGTCTAACGATGAAGGGAGACTAACAGTATATTATCATGGCCTGAATAAAGTCACACTGTGGCCTAGTACTGCCATACCCAACATGCTGAAACTTCAATATGAACTGGAGTCAAAGGCAGCCAAGTGGTGTCACAATTGATATTACTAATGCCAATGCAGAGTGCAGGACACAGTTTGCTTTCACTTGAAGGGCTGTCCAATACACCTGTGTGAGAAACTGGAGAAAANGTGTGTGTGTGCGTGTATGTGTGTGAACAGGGCAAGTTCTGTGAAAAGTGGAACAGTGCACTGTTCCACCCCCCTCCCTCCTGGAGCCTCTAGTCCAGCCCCATAATGGCTATCAGGCACTGGCACACCAGAAGCCCTACGTGGAGGGCCCCATAGACCAAAGTAGATAAAAGCCGTCGCACAGACACGTGGTCAAGGCCCACCATTTTGGATTTTATAGTAGCTGAGATCATGTTGGAATTCAAGCAGTGAATATTAATATCTGTCTATCTCTCTTCTCTTAATTTCCTCTTCTCAAAATCTGGGTAACTTAAAGTTGGATGGGTTAGAGTTTCCAAGTCAATGCTTTGTGAAATACTTTATTTCAATTGAATGCTGGTTTAAAATTTGCCAAGTACCCTTATTTTCTAAAGTTTGCTAGTAAAAGTCTGTTGTTTAACCTTCTGAGAATGTTGTTGCATTTCTCCCATGTGCCTACCTCAGAGTATAAAAAAACCCCTAAGCTCCTTTAAGAAACTCGTTGAGTGAAAGCAGGGCTTTAGAACTTGGAATTCACTGCTCCAAGGGTGGAAACACAGCCCTACCATCTGCCATGGACTGATCCAGACTGCACTGGAACAGGGTGGAGCTTGAGAATATCTGCAATACATTGATGATACCATTGTATGGGGGAACACAGCAGAAGGAGCTTCTGAGAAAGGGAAGGAAATAGTCCAAATCCTTCTAAAACCTGGTCTTGCCATAAAACAAAGTAAGATAAAGGGACCTGCACAGGACATCCAGTATTTAGGAATAAAATGGCAAGATGGATGTCCTCATATCCCAATGGATGTTATTAATGAGGTAATAGGGATGTCTCTACATACTAGCAAAAAACAAACAAAAGCTTTTTCAGGTGTTGTGGGATTTTGGAGAATGCACATTCCAAATTACAATCTGACTGTCAGCCCTCTCTGTCCGGTGACCTGGAAGAAGAAGGATTTCAAATGGGGCCCTGAGCAACAACAAGCTTTCAAACAAATCAAGCAGGAGATAGTTCATGCAGTAGCTCTTGGACCAGTCTGAACAGGGCAAGATGTAAAAGTATTCTAAAATGCAACCCAGGAAAATAGCCTTACCTGGAGCCTCTGACAAAAAGCACCAGGGAAGACTTGAGGTCGACCTCTAGGTTTTTTGAATTGGGGATACAGAGGATCTGAAGTCTGCTGCATCCCAACTGGAAAAAGAGATACTGGCAGCTTACAAAGGGGTTCAAGCTACTTCAGAAGGGATTGGTACTGAAGCACAGCTCCTCCTGGCACCCCAGTTACACATGTTGGGTTGAATGTTCAAAGGGAGGGTTCTCCTCTGGACATCATACAACAGATGCTACATGGAGTAAATGAGTCACACTGGTCACACAATGAGCTCAAATAAGAAATCCCAGGTGTCCAGGAATCTTAGAAGTGATCATGGACTGGCCAGAAGGCAAAGATTTTGGAATGTCACCAGAGGAGGTGAAAGGATGAAGAGGCCCCACTATATAATAAATTACCAGAAAGTGAGAACAATATGCCTTGTTTACCGATGGAACCTTCAGTCTTGTGGGAAAGCATAGAAGATACAAAGCAGCTGTATAGAGTCCCCTATGACAAGTCACAGAAACTGCTAAAGAAGATGAATCGAGTCAGTTTGCAGGGGTGAGACATCCAGTTGGCCTTAGACATTGCTGAACAAGAAAGATGGCCAATACTTTATACTGATTCATGGATGGTGGCAAATACCCTGTGGGGGTGGTTGCAGCAATGGAAGCAGAATAACTGGCAGCATAGGGGTAAACCCATCTGGGCTGCTGGATTGTAGCAAGATATTTCTGCCCAGGTGAAGAACCTGGTTGTAAAGGCACATCACATAGATACTCATGTACCTAAGAGTTGGGCCACTGAAGGACACCACAACAACCAGCAGGTAGATCAGGCAGCTAAGACTGGAGTGGCTTAGGTGGATTTGGATTGGCAACACAAAGGTGAATTTCTTCTAGCTCGGTGAGCCCATGACATGAAGAGTTACAACATATATATATGGGCTCGTGATCAAGGGGTGGATGTAACCATGGACACTATCATATAGTATCCTGAGTTGAAAGAGACCCACAAGGATCATCAAAGTCCATCTCCTGGCCCTGCACAGGACAGCCCTAAGAATCACACCGTGTACAGAGTGAAGAGATCAGTGTCTGCCCCTCCTCCTCCCCTCACAAGGAAGTTGTAGACTGCGATGAGGTCTCCCTTCAGTCTCCTCCAGGCTGAAGAAATCAAGTGATCTCAGCCACTCCTCAAATGGCTTCTCCTCTAGGCCCTTCATAGCCCTCCTTTGGGTGCTCTCTAATATCTTTCCTATATTGTGGTGCCCAAAACTGCACACAGTACTCAAGGTGAGGCCCCACCAGTGCAGAGTAGAGCAGGACAATCACCTCCTTTGACCAGCTGATAATGCTGTGCCAGATATACCTCAGGATATGGTTGGCCCTCCTGGCTGCCAGGGCACAATGCTGACTCATATTCAACTTGCCATCGACCAGGACGCCCGTACCTCTTTCTGTGGAGCTGCTGTCCAGTGTCTTGGTCCCCAGTCTATACATGCAGGGTTACCCCATCCTAGGTGCAGAATCTGGCACTTCCCCTTGTTAAAGTTCATACAGTTGGTGAGTACCCAGCCCTCTATCACACAGGTTATCCACAAATGTGAAACATGTGCTGCAATTAAGCAGGCCAAGCAATTAAAGCCTCTCTGGTATGGAGGACAATGGCTGAAATATAAATATGGGGAGGCCTGGCAGATTGACTATATCACACTCCCCCAAACCCAGAACAGCAAGCACCATGTGTTTCCTAATGGACCCAAATTATCCTTTGTTTTCCTTTTTAAAATGTATTTGAAAAAGCCTTTTTTGTTATACTTGACATCCTTGGCCAGATTTAATTCTACATGGGCCTTGGCCTTTCTAGTTTCATTTCTACTTACTCTGGCCACCTCTCTACATTCACTCCAAGTAGTCTGACCCTGCTTCCATCTTCTGTGTATTTCTTGCTTGTACTTAAGTAGACAGGAGTTCTTTGTTCATCCACAGAGGTTTCTTGCACCCTTGGTCTTATTTCTTCCTCATTGGGATGCATCATTCTTGAGCCTGGAGAAAGCAAGCCCTGAATACCGACAAACTGTCTTGAATCTCTCTTCCCTGCAGGGCCTGCTCCCATGGGATTCTTCTAAGAAGATCCCTGAAGAGGCTAAAGTTAGCTTGCCTGAAGTCCATGGTTGTACTCTTCCTTGCTGTCCTGTTACCTCTTCATTCAATACTGAACTCTACAATCTCATGGCCCCTACAGCCAAGGCTGCCCCCAACCCTCACATCATCAAGGCCTTCCTTGTTGGTTAGTATAAGGTCAAGCAACACACCATTCCTTGTGGGAACCTCCACTAACTGTGACAAGAAGTTATCGTCAATGCTTTCCAGGAACCTCCTGGACTGTTTGTGCTTTGCTGTGTAGCTTCTCCAGCAGATGTCCAGGTGGTTAAATTCCCCACAAGAACCAAGGTCTATGACTCTGAGACTGCTTCTAGTTGCCTGTAGAAGGCCTCATCCACTTCCTCATTTTGATCAGGTGGCCTGTAGCAAACACCCACAATGTCACCCTTGCTAGTCTGCCCTTTTATCCTAACCTATAAGCTCTCGACTCGCTTGTCATCCTCACCAAGACAGAGCTCAATACATTCCAAGTGTTGCCTCATAGAGGGCAACTCCACCACTGCACCTTCCTGGTCTGTCTCTCCTAAACTGTGTAGTCCTTTATGACAACATTCCAGTCATGCAAGTTATTCCACCATATCTCTGTAATCACAATGACATCAAAGCCCTGTAGACACAGATCTCTAGTTCCTCCTGTTTGTTCCCCATACTGCATGTGCTGGTGTACAGGCATTTAACAGAAGTATTTAATGGTGACAATGCCAGTGAGGGTGCAAAGGGATACTCAATAGTCCTGTCTAGAGGTTGTGTTTTTGGTTGCTTGTGCTTGAACAAGGTATTCCCTCTTAAGCATTCTTTTGTTACTATGGTCTTTCTCCAGTTTCCCTGTTGACTTCTATTACCTCAGCAATCCTTGGTTTGTTTCTGTAAGACTGCAGGTGTGCTCCAGTGTGGCTGGTACATCTCAGTTACCTCCAGAGGGCCCTCACAAGTACCCTGTCCCACTTTTTCATACTACCCCACTATTGCCCTGAGCTTTCTGTCTTTTTGTCTTTCTGTAGAACTTTCTCACGCAGCTTCATGAAAACAATATCTATTCTTAGAATGTTTACATACTTCTCCTGTGAGAGAAGAAATGATTGATGGTGATGTCCACCATCCAGGTTGAAGAGGTGGCAACCTGTGTAGCCAATCTCTTGACCTCTGTACATATGTATAAAAACTGGAATCAGATTTGAATTAGAGGAGAGAGTTTTCTAAAACAGCCATGGTGTGAGTTTCATTTCAGTGTTCCTGAAATTGGGACACGCCCAGCTTCGGCCCGCAACAACCCCACAGTTTGCCAGGGACAAGCCTGATATTGTCCCCCTCCCCCTTCCTTTAGAGATCTCTTCCTTTCCCAAAATTGGAGTACATGCAGCAAAATCCCGCCTCTGCTTAAGAACAATCCTTGTCCCTTCTTATTTTTTCATACAATTACAATAATTACAAGATATATCTATGATAATTCTCTAGATTATGGTAGATGTACCCTAGCTGGCTGCCAGATCCCCAACCATCTACTCTCTCACACCCTCTCCTCAACTCTATGGGGAAAAGTTGAAAAGCTGTGGGTCAAAATAAAGACAGGGAGATCATTTACCCATTGCCATCATGGGCAAACCGGACTCAAGTTGGTGAATATTCTTTTAATTTACTGCTAATTAAAAATAGAGTTACATTGTGGGAAACAATGAAAAAACTAAAAACACAGGTGCAGGGGGATGGGGGAGTTGCAGTCATATCATTGGGTTGGAATGGACCTTAAAGATAATCTAGTTCCAACTCCCCTACCATGAGCAGGGATGCCACCTACTAGACCAGGTTGTTCAGAGCCCTATCCAACCTGGCCTTGAACGCTTCCAGGGATGGGATAGTCAGTTCATAAAACTTCAACTCTGATACTCATTTCTCACTTTTTTCCCCTGTTTCAGCATGGTCTGTGTCCAATGCACAGCAACCCTAGTCTCTCCTCACAGAGGCTGGCCTGCAGTCCCCACCCTTGCCACACACACCTAATACAATTAGAAAAGTACATATGATTATTTTTTCTTTACAAATGAATGCTTGAATTTCTAAATTTAAAAAAATTACTAAATAAAGTAATTACTTAAATTTTGCAATGCTGTTTTTTGGGTTTTTTAATATCATTATTTCTCCTAGACCTTACTGCTAGGATGTAACAACTTAGAGAAAGCATATTTCATTGTTTATCATACATTTTATTCAAAATATGCCAAAAAAACCCAAGAGATGTAGCAATTTCTAATTCACTTGATTTGCAATACTTTTTTTTCTACCTCCTGAAACAAAATCCAAGTTGATCCACAAACTTTGGGAATATAGTTTAGACAAAAATTCACAATTTCCCCTTTTGAATTCCAAAATCCAGACAAAACCTAGTAGAAACATTAGACAGATCTCTTGTCTTTCCTTGCTGTTATTCTTAAGCAAAAGGAATCCACTTTTTAGTTACATCAGCTAGCTGTATTTTTTACAGAATATAGGAAAGCATTGTAAACAAGTAGACAGTATGTCTACTAAAACAATGATGATCCTTTTAGATGCCAAAACATGGGACATCAAATCATTCTATTATTTGTTCATTAATATGCAAAAAGAATAACTTTTTCATAATGGCAGATTTACATGTATAGAAGAATCTTATCAACAAAACAGACTTAAAAATATAAAAGCCTGTTAAGTGTGTTTACATTCTTTGCTACTACCCAAATATTTCACTTCATATCTTGTTAGGATACTTGCCTTTCAAAATATAAACAATGTTGCTTTTTCTTTTAAACAATAATTATCTTGTCTTTTCAAACCTTAACTGAAGTGAGACCCACTGCACCCATGAAAGCAGAAGCACATTAAGCAGAACTTAATATTAGTTTGCTAGCACACTAGGCAAAATTTAACTTGGTCTAATCCATTGCAAAGAAATCCTTTCATCTGAAAATGACCTTAGATCTGGAAGATGCATATACTGTATGTTACTTTTGCAGTTAAACCACATTTTAAACTTGAAACCTGCAGTTCTCATGAAGGAACCTGGTTAATCTGCACACATGGCAAAGATGTTCAGAGGCAGGAGTGGTCATATAAAAACAATAAATAATTTGCAATTTTGGTGTGGAATCAACTATCCTATAGTTTTCCAGTAGCCAATTTGTTAATGAATACTTTATCCAGTTATTTTCCTGTTAATATTGTGAAATTACTATATAGTATCAAGTCACATTGTATTGATTTATACGCAAACACACCTGTGATGCACACTATTCCCAACTGCCCAATGAAAAATCAATGATTTGGGATAGCAAAATCTAGACTATAACAAATGTGCACTTGAAATATCAGCTAAACTTGGTTCAATGACATGGAATGGCACTGTGTTATTAGAAGAAATGAGGTCAGGATTGAAGTATTTATAAAACAGCATTTGCACACACACAGCCAGTGCTTTAAGTGACCTACCATTGACTGTCAATTCCCTATGTAAAAGCTCCATGGCTTAGTGAAGGGCTGTTGCCAGATTTAAATACACGTGGGAAGAGATGGGATGGAGTTGAGCTGTGGGCTGTCGGACCTGCCTGCAGAAGCACATGGCAGCACAAAGAAGCACATGACGGCAAAGAGAAGTACATGACGGCAAAGAGAGGCTTGTCTCTGCCTGACCTTGGGAGGAGGTGACACACGGCAGACCCTTATGGGAGAGGAGCCTGTTGGAAGCTGACAGATGGGTGAACAGCACACAATCACCCCATAGAAGGACATTTAGAAAGCGCGTTGCTGACGTGGCAACATGGGATAGGTCACGTAGTGAGAATAATCATATAAGGAAATATTGTGCTTTGAAAAAGTGTATAAAACCAGCTTGTTTCTTTGAATAGACGATTCAGATTCCCTGCTGCTCTGAGTCCATGCCACAGTCACTCAAAAATGGCACCCGAACAGGGACTGAAAGGCAACTAGCAGTTGCTCCAGTGAGGACAACTTGGCTGAACTTTACAGAGGGACTGAAAGGAAGCCTGGAGGCTGAAAGGAAGCCTGTGAGCTGAAACGAAGCTTGGGAGCTGAAACGAAGCTCATGGCACCAATTGACCTTTCTGCAGGACCAAGGGTAGCAGCTGAGAACCATGGGAAGTGGTGTTTCCCAGGAGCAAAAGGATGTCACAGAGATGTTGGAAGGGATTTTGCAGAAACATGGCAGGAAAGTTGAGTCTACAGATTTGAACAGACTCTTGTTCTGGGCAAAAGACTGTGATACAACTTTAGATGCTGCTAATATTTTTGACCCTCAGACATGGGATACTTTAGGGGACGTTTTGTGGGACCACATTGGGCGAGGCGGCAGAGCACTGGTGGAGCTTTTGTGTTCACAGCAGACTGTATGCAGCTCACCCATGGCACATGCGACACCCAGAGACTGGAAAAAGAAGGACACTCATGGCACCATGACAGCTGCATCAGATCTTCAGGCACCTGCTCCTTTGGCACCCGCTCCTGCCCTGCCTGCTCCCACCATGCCCGCTCCTTCTGCACTGCTGCTGCAGGAGATGCAAGACTTTGACCGTAAGTCTCATGGGACTATGGGAGGAGAACTGGAGGGTGGCCCCTGGTCCCCCGATCCGCTTGCACCAGGAAGGGAGCCTGATATTTTTCTCCCCCAATCGGTGGGCAGTGGTGAAAAAACAGGCTGCCGCAGAAGGAGATGCAGATTTCTTACATGCTTTTCTGGTTATCTACCAGCCCCACCAACTACCTAGATGGGAAAGCTTGCCTTATGGTGTCAGAAAAGAGATGTGTTGCTCAGCCATGGACAATGGCATCAGTGCCCCATTCACTAGTAGCCTTTTGGAAACTGTGGTGAACTCGTATAACTTGGCACCACAAGACTTTAAGCAAATAGTGCAGCTTATGCTGATGAGTATACAATTCACTGTCTGGAGGTTGGAGTGGAGAGAGCTCTGCACTGTTCAAGCTATGGACAATTTATGGCAACCCCTGGGTGTGTTGGTTTGGGAGAAGCTGAAATGCAGTTGGTGATTTCTTTTTGAACTGACAGCCAGGATAGCCAATTGCATGCAGAGATGCACCTCTGGGACACACACAGAGCCTTGAAAGTTAGAAGAAGCCTGAGATCCCTCCCTTTTTTGCTTCCGCTTTCCAAAGAGGTAAGACAGCCTTGGCTCTGTCCCTTGGAGGGGCCCGGGGCAGGCTGGGGCCTTCCCGGGCCCCTGGGCTTTCACAGAAAGCCTGCCTGGCCAGGTGACTCGCAGCTGGGAGAGGGGATGATGTACCCCCATCCCGACCCCGACCTCGATCAGTTTTAGCAGCTGGAAAACAGCCTGCCGCTCCCTCTATGGGGGGGGGAGCTGGCCCGAGGCCTGGCCGTGAGCCTGGGCCCTTTCCCAGCA